>JAMYIC010002219.1:115968-146414 GCA_024112705.1 Microcera coccophila | reverse complement strand
TCTCTCTCTCTCTCTCTCTCTCTCTCTCTCTCTCTCACCGCAACTCAACTTGCCTTTCGAACATTTTGGCTAACAACCTCGCCTCTCAGTCACGATTTCCTTTTGATACCCGACACAATGGCTGAGACTTTCGAGTTCCAGGCTGAGATCTCTCAGCTCCTCTCCCTCATCATCAACACCGTCTACTCCAATAAGGAGATTTTCCTCCGAGAAATTGTCTCCAACGCTTCCGATGCCCTCGACAAGATCCGATACAAGGCTCTTTCGGACCCTAGCCAGCTCGACTCTGGCAAGGACCTCCGAATTGACATCATCCCTAACAAGGAGAACAAGACCTTGACCATCCGGGATACCGGTATTGGTATGACTAAGGCTGTAAGTTATCGTATACTCTTCTCGCCTATAACCCGTTGCTAATTGGTACCTCAGGATCTCGTCAACAACCTTGGTACCATTGCCCGATCGGGCACCAAGCAGTTCATGGAGGCTCTGACCGCTGGTGCTGATGTTTCCATGATTGGTCAGTTTGGTGTTGGTTTCTACTCTGCCTACCTCGTCGCCGACCAGGTCCGTGTCATCTCCAAGCACAACGATGATGAACAGTACGCCTGGGAGTCTAGCGCTGGTGGTACCTTCAGTATCACCGCCGACACTGAGGGCGAGCAGCTTGGCCGAGGTACTGCTATCATCCTCCACCTCAAGGATGAGCAGATGGAGTACTTGAACGAGAGCAAGATCAAGGAAGTCATCAAGAAGCACTCCGAGTTCATCTCCTACCCCATCTACCTCCACGTCCAGAAGGAGACCGAGAAGGAGGTCCCTGATGAGGAGGCTGAGGAGGTCACCGAGGTTGATGACGAAGAAGACAAGAAGCCCAAGATTGAGGAGGTCGACGACGAAGAGGAGGAGAAGGAGAAGAAGCCCAAGACCAAGAAGATCAAGGAGACCAAGATCGAGGAGGAGGAGCTCAACAAGCAGAAGCCCATCTGGACCCGCAACCCTCAGGACATCACCCAGGAGGAGTACGCTTCCTTCTACAAGTCCCTGTCCAACGACTGGGAGGACCACCTCGCCGTCAAGCACTTCTCCGTCGAGGGTCAGCTTGAGTTCCGTGCCATCCTCTTCGTTCCCAAGCGTGCTCCCTTCGATCTCTTCGAGACCAAGAAGACCAAGAACAACATCAAGCTCTACGTCCGACGTGTCTTCATCACTGACGATGCCACTGACCTCATCCCCGAGTGGCTCAGCTTCGTCAAGGGTGTCGTCGACTCCGAGGATCTCCCTCTCAACTTGTCTCGTGAGACTCTTCAGCAGAACAAGATCATGAAGGTCATCAAGAAGAACATTGTCAAGAAGTCTCTTGAGCTCTTCCAGGAGATTGCTGAGGACAAGGAGCAGTTTGACAAGTTCTACAGCGCCTTCTCCAAGAACCTCAAGCTCGGTATCCACGAGGACTCTCAGAACCGATCCATCCTTGCCAAGCTTCTCCGATTTAACTCGACCAAGTCTGGCGATGAGCAGACCTCTCTCTCCGACTACGTCACCCGCATGCCGGAGCACCAGAACAACATGTACTACATCACTGGCGAGTCCATCAAGGCCGTCTCCAAGTCTCCCTTCCTTGATGCCCTCAGGGAGAAGGGCTTTGAGGTCCTGTTCCTCGTTGACCCCATTGACGAGTACGCCATGACTCAGCTGAAGGAGTTCGAGGGCAAGAAGCTTGTCGACATCACCAAGGACTTCGAGCTTGAGGAGACTGAGGAGGAGAAGAAGGCCCGTGAGGCTGAGGAGACCAACTACGAGGCCCTTGCCAAGGCCCTCAAGACCATTCTCGGTGAGAAGGTTGAGAAGGTTGTCGTCTCCCACAAGCTTGGTCTCTCTCCTTGTGCCATCCGAACTGGCCAGTTTGGTTGGTCCGCCAACATGGAGCGTATCATGAAGGCCCAGGCTCTCCGTGACACCTCCATGAGTAGCTACATGTCGTCCAAGAAGACGTTCGAGATCTCTCCCAAGTCTCCCATTGTCCAGGAGCTCAAGAAGAAGGTCGAGGCCGACGGTGAGAACGACCGCACCGTAAAGTCCATTGTCCAGCTTCTCTTCGAGACCTCTCTCCTCGTCTCTGGCTTCACCATTGATGAGCCCGCTGGCTTCGCCGAGCGCATTCACAAGCTCGTCCAGCTCGGACTCAACATCGAGGAGGATGACTCCGAACCCGCTGAGGCTGCTGCTGCCACTGAGGCTCCCGCTGCCGCCGCCGGTGACAGCACCATGGAGGAGGTTGATTAAATGACCATTGCATGAGAAACGGGATACCACAAAAAGTCTACGGAGTTGACGGTTTTCGATTTTAGAGTATACTTGGTCATGGCCTTAACGTCTTCCTGGTTTAAATGACGAGTGCTCTGTGTTTTTTCTTTTTGCTCAGATGGTTACCGCCATAATTCCCTGGTCTTCGCTCGGAGGATAGGGTGTAACTCTAGCTAGCTCACGATGATGAGATAGATGAGGTAGATGTTCTGAAATGAAATGCTATAGAACAACAGTAATCGGTGTGCCTGTTTATGAACATTGATACTTGGCGTACGAGGCTTGTTTTCAATGAGTGCTGCCATACACAATGATCGCCTCCAGAATGTTTCCTTGCTCAGCTGCCACCATGAGCAGCTACCTCCTACTCCTAATACGCATGCTACACGTTCCCCCACCAGGCGATCAGCATACGTGGTTCAGCCTCATGTACATATACACGGAATTTCTGTTCCCTAAGTGAAAAGGCAGTGGTGCCAGTAACATTATCATCCGCCGACGAACATGGGAACGCTTAATGTTGCCAACACTGTTATGTTTTCGGCTGCTGCTATTCTGCCTCGTTCTAGACCCTGTCTGTGAAATCTATTGTGTTTTGGGCAAACTTGAACAAATGGGTTTCTGGCCTGTTGAAGTTTCCTGTCTTGACGACTCCCTGGCTGCCTGGTCGCGTCTCTCGCTCTCTGTTGTCACTGGTACAAGTTCGGACGCATTGTAGGACCCAGGACCTTTGCCGGATTGAATCGTGAACTCGAGTGTTTCTGAGCCCCTTAGCCCGGATTTCTACGTGAAATCGCTGACTGCATTGTTGATCAAATCACTTAGAATGGGTTGAGTCCTTGCATGGCTCTGGTTTGCACCAACACCTATTGAAACCTCCATCCAATAATAGACTATGGAATTGGACACCCTCTACTTCTTCCTCTCTGCATGATTTCCTACATTTTGTGTGCGGCTGCTAGCTCATCCCTATGGGGCCTGTAGAATATCTCAAAGATATGTGGCCGCGAAGCACGGGCCTTCATACCTGGCTCTGGTTAGAGAGGGGCTCTAATCTTGTACGGCGTCCGGCCATTGCTCTGGAGCCTGGGCAAGTTGACAGAAATATGTGCCTTCCTGGGGGAGGGTAGTGAGTCTTGATCTGCGGTTGGCGAGTCACGGGGCGTCAGTGATGCTGATATGTCATGCTTTGGCTGATCACCGGCGTCGATTTAAGACTCGGGCGTATACTCCTAGAGAATGGACATGTCTGAGTTTTCCTGAACGAGCTTAGGAATGTTTCGATGAATGAACAAGAAAGCCAGGGGGGCCATGATAGTAGTGTGTACTGGTAAGAGGAGTGTATTGTAAACATTGAAACTCATGTAGGGTATATGTCTATCCAAGCTCTTCTGGCCCCCGAACGAGCAAGTAAACAAGAGAATGGGGGCTCTGAAGTATTCCATTTATGTCTTTGGGTATCATGCGTGTCCATTCATAAGAGAGCCCCTGACCTCGTCCGAGGGAGGCCGTGCGCCAACACAGCAAAGCAACATAGTTTACTAGAGTGTCCTAGGAAAAATCAAATGAGAACGTAGAGAGCGCATATCTGTGTCCACGGTTAGTCAATGATAAGCTGAAAGCGAGACTAATTTGAGACTGACCAAGCTTAGTCCCATAATCATGGAACACCAGAAGCAGACGTTATTAAGCGTTTGTTTCCCACGGACCCATCGTGTCCTTTGCAGCATAACAATAGGCAGCTGGAGCATCTGGCAAATGAAGCCGTAGCCTCTCAACTTCTTCGTGATGCAGGCCATGACAATCTCATGACCAATGGCAGAGATAAGAAACGTGATGATCGTGGCCGCATTCTTCCCAAACCGCGGACGCGATGCACTATAGACGTGACGGCGTAGGAAGCTGTACACTGGAATATTCCATTCGCGGGAAAACTCCATCCAGTCCGTTGAGTTCCACCAGTCAGAGTAGAAGTGGCGATCTGCGAAGTGGGTGATTTCGGCAGAGGCACCAAGGACGTACTCGAAGATGACGAGGAAGACGAGGAGGAAGGTTAGCATGAAGGGGAAGAGGAGCCAGGAGATGGATTCGGCGAGGATGAGGCACGCTTCAGAGGTGGAGACGGGGCTGTCGAGACGGGCTGAAGCATCGTTGAGGACGGGGAGGATAAACTCCTCTGAGGTGATCGTCAAGAGAAAGATGCAGCCGAAAGTCGCAACGATCTTGGAAATCAGGTTCGTCCAGTCAATGGCTTTCGTTCGGGGATACTCCATTTCGTAGCAGAGAGTTGGGCAGCAGAGGAAATCGAGATAGTTAGACCAGGTGAGGTTGCGGGGGTATGTGACATTGCCCATAGGGCTAGTGAGCTCTCGAGCAAGGTCCTCACGGAGGATATCGACTTCGTCAGCACTTTGGCTATCCTCGTTATCGCTTTTCGATGTTTGCTGCTTCTTCTTGCTCTTCGGGTCGGTCACACTGCCTTCGGGGTGATCGGCACTGGGGTAGAGGTAGGCTGGGCGGCGGTCGGCAGTGGAAGGGTTATCGAGGTCATGAAGACGCTTCTTCGTCTCAGAGAGGTGGCCATTGTAGAAGGCGTAGGAGTGCATTTTCATAAGAAGGACCATGGTGTGCAGCAGGAGGAAAACCTGGGAAGTCCAAGTCCATTCGAGGAGGAAGGGCGTGGCAATCCAGAGGGATAGCCATGCGACCTGATACATGCTCTGCAGCATCATCCCTCCACGACTCCACGTCCAAAAGCTGTCCGGCGCAGCATGTCGCGCAAGGTGATGCAAGGGCAAGCTCACGGCCGTAGTCGCCACCATGAGGAAATCGGCGATAGCCAAATGCCATAGCTTGACCGTGAACCAGCTCCAGACTTGAAGGCGCAAGGGAAAGCCCGTATCCTTCATGTTGCGCAACATGGAGGTGATGCCCATGATGGCGAGGCCGATCCAGAAGAGGTTGAAGAAGCCATGGAAGTCGCGATAGTCACTGTTCGGGTCAAAGTGGCTCACGCGCGAGGCGTAGTCGATTGTTGGGAAGAGGCGACGACGTTGCTCGGCACGAACCTGCTTGCGAGCCGTAGAGAGATATTTGACGGATGGAGGAGCATTTTCGGGAACTGGAGTTGATTGACCGCTGTAGGAATGGTCAACAATATGATGCTTGAGACAGCGAGAGAGTATCTACCTAGTCAACCCGCTGGCTGTGCTTCCGCTGTCAACTGCTAGGTGTCCGTTGATATCGTTGGCCGAGGACACGCGAATGAGCTGCGAGATTTGTGAATGTGGCGGTTTACGCGGGCGAGGACGCAGGACGTTGTCATGATGGTCATGACCATTGGCCATGCCATTCGCATTGCCGCCAGTCGTCATCTTGAGGTGAGTGTGTTGGAGGCGAATATCGTGGGTGTCGCCAAGTCGCTGTGCCTCGTGTTTCGAATGCGATAACGGACAGGTAACCCTAAACTAAAGGGTAGGTTATTGCATGTGCATAAATCACGAAACAACCGTAATCAGTTTTGAGGTTAGGTAAGAAGAAGTGAATTAGTCGAGTCAAGGGAGAGGGTCGTCAACGACACCAAGAGAAACAAAAACCGAAAAGGAAAGAGAGAGAAAAGAAACAAACGTGTTACCTTGGGATGAGAAGCAGCTGAGACTTGGTGATGGATACACTGCCAAATTCCCAACCGGATGACGTCGTGTTGGGGGAAGCCCCCTGTACCCTAAGCTGTCAGCCTGTTAACCTGTCACCCACACGATGTATGCACGTTCACATCCGCCTCAGAGCTAGTCTATCTCGATCTTTGAATAGGCAAAATTGAATACGATTCATACGCCATCCTATACTTTTCGCTTTACTCAACATCCTGATACCGGGAACATCATGATGAGAATATACTAAATGCATTTTACGCGCAACCGCATCAACCCCCCCCGCTCTACAAATGATCAGCGCTTCGTTGACGCCAGTAAGCAGAGTGGACCATCTTTCAGCGCTTTAGCTCTCCATAGCCGCCTGAAGATCATTAGTGCCGCTGGTGATCATCGACTTTTAAAGCTTGCCCCAGCTTGATTAGATGGATCTCTAGAAAGGCCTGCACAGAGGAACGTCATGATGATCCCGTCGCTCGTTCTCAGCAGTATTGACCACGAACTCGGGACTAATAACAAAACCCTACGTCTTGTCTGATGGCGAGTTTTCGTCAGAGAAGCTTGCAGATATAACAAGCGCAGCAGGACGAGCCTGTCATCTGGATAGAACTTTACTTTCTAGAGTCTGAATACCACCTGGTAGTCATTCTGGATAGTTTATGCCAACGGCCTTCGCAGACTGAACTCTTGAGCTCATGCAATGCCTCAAGTGCGGAGTTGCGTGTGCCCTATTGCCATAACGAAAGATGAGCCATCGATAACGTTACCTGACCCGTTGAAAGAGCCTCTGGAACTAAGTAGTAGCGCGAACGGGTGTATGCCAACTTGAACTCCCAAGATCAAAATACTGCCTCGCGACAGTGCAATTAGTTATCCAGCGTCATGCCAATGCTCCCAGAATGCGGCGGTTAAAACATGGATGATCCCTAGATCATGATCCTATCATGAAAGAGGTCTGCCGAACTCCATCTACCAGTCCCGCCGCAGGGAGCTGAGCAACTCGGCCGTTGAAACTATGTGGCTGCATAGAGAGATGAGGTGAAAGTCGCAACGTGAATGCATTCACATTCACGCACATTCATAAAGATACCAGACTCATTCTTATCCATTCTCGCCGAGGGATGAGCTGCATACTGGGAAATGCAAGTCGAGTCGGTTTGTGTTATCGAGGAGGGCGCTGGCCATTCCCATTCCCCCTGTCCCTGACGATGTATCTTCTACGTCCTGAAACATCCTACTTCTATTTCATGCACAATAACAAGGGCAAGGCTCAATATAGTAGTTAAACGTCTGCATCGACGTTCAAGCCAGTCTTTATTTCAAAAGCTAGCAATGGACTCTCGACTGGATCTTTCACTCAGTCTCAACCATCCCTACCACACTCCTCCAGTGTCTATCGTGCTGCTGCGTTCTGAACGAGTGTGATACCCCCAACGCCGCATCTGCAAATAAAAAGCGTCCCTAGACCATAAGAGCCTTCCCATGCAATACGCGCAATATATTCCTCCGTTCTCATGACGAGCCATAGAGCGGCTCACGCAAATACTAAATGAGGTTGGTGTTAAATAAAAAAAAAAACCTAGCCTGAACCGATATTTACCACACGACAGCACTTGTTCCATGATCCAATATCGTATTCAAGATGTAAGCAAGAGCGAAAAAAGCAAGCAAAAGAAAACAAGAGCTCCATCCCAATGATCGCGCCTTATATCATCCCACATCCGCGGGGGCCAGTGGCCATCCCGTGTAATTTCATATTTCGTTAAAACACATCTCGTTTCGTTAATGTATGGAAACCAAGAATGAAGAAGCAGAAAGCCAAAGGAAAAGTAGTGCCGGTAGTAAAATGATGATGTGATGGAATACATGCGTTTCTGACGCCACGAAATGTAGTCGAAGAGTAATGAAATGGGGGAATGAATGAATGGTCAGCTTCGAATAGCCAGCTCCCTCTATGCATAGGCAGCGTAGTCGTCTGGCCGAAACGATGGTTGGTAGCGACTGTAGGACACATCTTCGGGACCGTATGACTTTGAAGATTTGAATTTGGGGAACTTGTGAGCGCTCGACGTACTGTTGTAACTCGCTTCACGGACGGGCATCGGAGGCCGACTTGGATGGGATCCATAGTACCCATACACGTCTTCCACGCCCTCCATTCCTCGCGAATACGAGCCTTGCAGCCTAGTACGGTTTCCGTCAAGGACTCGATATTGTTTGACATATTCGCCAGCACTGGCGCGCTCAGGCGAGCGGTGTTTCTTGCTGCTGCGGTGTTTGCTGCTGCGGTGTCGGGGTTCGTAGTCATCTTCGGAATCACTCTCCTCTTCAATCTGAGCCTGAAGCTTGGAGCGAGACCTGCCTCGGGGATGATCGGCGGTGTCGTATGCGCCACTGTAGGTTTGTGACCTTATGGGCATTTGACGAGAATAGCTTGCTTCACCAACGGGCATAGTGCTTGTGCGGTTGAGGTCTCGACGCGGAGGCGAGCCAGCCATGGCAGGAGGGATACTTGTTGAGGACTTCTGAAATGAAGGGAGGTGGCGAGGCGATACGCTGACAACGTCAGGATCATCCAAAACCTCTCTCGAAGGTTTTCTATAAGCCTTCTCACCACCTGATCCACGTCGAGGTTTGGCGGCGGAACGACGGACGTCATCGTCGTCAGCGGGTATTGCGAAGGGCGAGGCTTGACCTGGAGCAGGCGGAGGTGTTGGAGCTGCGGGGGGCTGCATGTGATGCTGGCGGACATGATACGTCGCAGAACGGTGGAGGGGGTTGACTTTCGATCGCGAGGCCTCGATGTAATTCGCAGCATAGTCCAAGGAACGATCGAGTGAACCCGTCGAAGCCGCGAGCTCTTCTCGCTGAGAAGATCGCTCGCGTTTCTCATCGTGCTTCTTACTGCTCGATTTCTTCTTTTCTGCCTTGATGACAGGAATGGGTATCTCATCCTCGAAGGTCTCGATGTAAGGCTTCGCGTGCCTCCTCTTCTCTTCCGTCTCTCGCTTGCGGTCCTTGTCACGTTCCTTCTCGCGGGCCTTCTTCTCGGCTCGCCTGGCCTCCTTGAATTCCTTCTCAGCACGACGGATAGATTCCTCCTTCCTCTTGCGCTCACGATCTCGCTCCTCTTTAGCGCGCTCTCGCTCTCGCTCTCTTTCTCGCTCTCTTTCTCTCTCGATCTTCTCGAGTTCTCGCTTGGACGGCTTATCTGAATAAGACGCCTCACGCCTCACGGTACGGACATCAGCATCAAACGAGCGAGATCCGCGGGCGTCATCCTCATAGGATCGAGAAAAGCCTCCATATCCCTTGCTTGGAGGAGTCTGGCCAGAATTCGACTTGTACGAAGAGGGCCGATCGGTAGTGTGGATTTCGTACTTGTACGAGGGTGTCGCGCGTGGAGATGATGAGTTGGCGGCCTTGGCCTGCATCTGCTTGCGCAATTCGGCGACCCGAAGCTGGTCATTGTATCGTTGCCGCTCACTCTCGTTGCTGAGCAGCTCGTAGGCCTGCTGGACCTTCTGGAATTCGTCCGCTTTTAGGGCCTTCAGTTCGGGATCCTGGACTTTGTCGGGATGGCATTTGAGGACGAGTTTTCGGTGCGCGGAGCGGATCTCTGGAAGTTGCGCATCCTTGGAAACACCCAAGGTCTTGTACGGATCCGGAGGCAACGAAGTCATGATTGTGCTAGGAAGTTGGGTGGAAATCGGCGGCTCGGCTCAAGCTCGAGAACTGCCGAATGCAAATGTAAATGGTAAAAAGTCGCTAGTCTATCTCTGCATCAAAGAGAAAATCGTCAAAAGGGACGAGGCTTGAGAGTCTGTGAGGCTGACTCTGTGAAGGTGACTCTTCTGGCGGTGGCCGGTTGGCTGGGTACTGTTGATAGTCGGGTGTCGTGGTTACGGTGGTGTCGTCGCGGTAGCGGTCGGCGGTGGTCCAGGCACTGGGGGCGGTGTCTGGGTTCTGTGGATGCCGGTTTTTGCAGGGGAGAACCAGGCAGAAACTTGCAAGTGGTGTACTGAGTACTAAGGAGAGGGTAGGAGACCGGGGTCGTATGTGTGTAAGTTGGTGAAGCTTAAGTAGTACAACCGCCGCTTCTGAACACAGAATGAACTGGACGAGGTGTTCGCCGTGATTGACTGTCCACTGCAGGAAACAGCTGAGCGATGCAGGAAAAACGGCTTGGGCCTGGCGAGGGCGTCTGAGGTTGAAGAACACTGCGGATGAGGTCACGGGCAAGACTGCGACCCTGCTGGGACTGGCCTGTTCAGTGATTCGTCAACAACGTGGGTAGTTCTGAGGGGAGACTAACAAGAGTGGACGATCAGGCCAAGTAGGGGCGGCCTCTGGTGGCAGGGTCCGTCTGAGATGGGTCTGTCGGGAATGGGTCTCTCTGGTCTCGTTGCGCGTGTTGCGTCTCTCACAATGGTGGAGCTACGGGGCCAGGCGAGTCCTATCCTGGCGTAGCGCAGTGTGGTGTCGCGCAATTGAGTGTGTAGGGGTACGTAGGTTGCTTGGTTGATGATGGTGAGAGAGTGATTGAGCCAGCAAACGAGGGTGGGCGTGTTCTGTGAGTGTCCACGGGCGGGTGCGTGATAACGTGGTGGACTTGATGCCGGGGGGTGTTAGTCTTGGGATGCAGTCCTCCTGGAAGAGAACCCGTCGATTACTTAACAAAATATGGCGTCAAACGGCAACGGTAGAAGAGATTTGAAGCCGTCAACGGTCGATCGAGGGAAGCCCTGAACCAGGCCGAGCTGGAAGTTTTTGCCTCTCGCGTGTGTTCCCTTTTAATGGCTCAGGCAAAGGCTGGCTGACTCTCGTCCCGGCGTCGACGCGGGCGACGGCGAAACGATGGATGATGACCTGACTAAGGAAGCCAGCCGACTGACTGACGTACCAAGCGTGCTAGTAGCGTTAGGCACTTTGTACCCTTAGTACCCTCGCTGAGCAGTCAGAGGTGCAGAAGCGACGCAAGCTTAGCAGTAGCCCGGTAATGCGGCGATGGCAATGGAACCTGAAAGAGTCGGGCGATGCGATTGCTAAGAGTTCCTGAGCGAATAGTAACGCGCTGGTGAAACGACCCAGCGGCCCAGCAATGGAATCTAATGGACAGATTGAGGTCCCGCCGCTGTAGCAGGCCGTGCCATGCGCTGTAAGTGGCCAAGCGCCAGTGGATGTCCCGGAGAGTTGCCAGTAACAGAGACCACCGGCCTAGGCGGTGGCGTGGTGTTGCTAAGAGACGGTAGCGGGTACTCTAGAGGTACCAGTCAGACGAGGGCCGAGCCTCACAAATCCCAAGTACTAATGATCGATCGGTACTTGTCGGAACCCGGGACCTCGGACGTGCGCGGTGCTGCTGCGCCCTCGGCAGGCTCGCTGTAACCTGAATTGCGAGGCCAACAGGCGAAAGCCGTCCGGCTAGAGTTGCAAACAGAAAAGGAGGGTCGACTTTAAAGGGAGAAAATTGAACAGCGAGCGAGTCAAAGCCGAGATGGTTTGCGAAGAAGAATTTTTCCTACTTCTTCTTCTTCTTTCTCCTTCCTTTCCTCTTTAGTCGAAAGAAAGGCACCGAAATGAAGATGGTGTGGTCCACCGAGCGCAATCCGACCTAGGGGGCTGGTGGTGGCGACTTTTCCTACTTGACTCGTTTTTATCGCGGCAAGAGTCAGTCCCGTTCAGGTCGTCTCCGGTTCAAGTTTACGCGATAAGTTACAACAAACTCCACGATCAACGTGCGTGTCTGGTGCGTGTGCGTGGGTGAGTGTGTGTGGGCGACTCCCTACGAAAGAACGTCCCCGCTTAGATAGGATTGGCTTGGCGGAACAAGAGACGGCATCGGCAGTGCGAGTGAATACGTCGGAAGACCGAGATGGGGGCCAAAAAGCCCACTGAATCGTCTCCAAGTGTTTGCAAGATATCCAATGCACATCAGCCCAGGCCTACGGTTTGGAGACCCAAACGGATAACAACCGAACACTAGAATCAGGAGAAAGAGGCACGAGAGAACGAATAAAGAAGGGAGAAAGGTCGATCCAGCTCCGCCAATCCCAAATGCTTGCTTGATCGACAATGCGTGGTGACCAAAAAGGAGTGAAAGTGGTGAACCTCCACGTTTAAGCTTTAGAGCTCCGAGCTCGGGCTGGCGATCCGTTCTGAGCGAGCTGGACGGGAGCGAGGGAGCGGAGCGGGACGATGGCAGTGAAGGCGGTGAGGCGTGAGGTGCTCACTGGTAACGTTTCCAGGTGAGCCTGATACCCGCTGATACAAGGCCTCGATTGTCCTGTTCACTGGCGTCTGCGGCGCTGAAACAACTTGCTCTTCGATGAACGTTGCTTTACTTAAGAGAAGAAGGATGTGAAGCAGAAAGAAAGAACGGAATTATCCGAATAATGGGGGAGGCAAAAGAGGTGGTGGGCACCCGAAGAAGTTCATGATGCAGTGATGAAAGTGCAACAACTTCCTTGGTTGGTTGGTCCATATACCTACCAGGTTGGCTGGTTGGCTGGAAAGTTACGGCTGGTCGAGCGAGGTATGGGTATGGATAGGGCAATCCGTGCGAAGTCCCAAGAATGTCACAGAGGATAGCTCCAATATCAATGGGGAGGCCCATCATCAAGGTGCCGTGGGTAAGGGTTTGGGAACTCGGGTTGTTCCTCCACCGGACACGAGACTGCACCAGGAGTTGTAATTTCTCCGTTTTGCGAGGTCTAATAATGAGGACGAACCGAACGTTGGGGTCAAGGATCCCTCCCTGACCTTCTCAAGCTGTGGCAGTTGAATTTACGACTGTCAGCTGAGGATGAAGGCCACGATCGGGCTGAATAAGCAGGGAGATGCCCTATGAGACCGCTGTCAAGGAAGTCGAAGCCCGCCATCCACTTCGACCTCCGCAATTGGCTTGGAAGATGTGAAGTGACGTTGGATTCGTGCATCACGAGAATAAGCCTCGCAGCCCCCTCCTGCCCTGCAGCAATTCGGGTCTCACAAGTCGAGATTTCCCTAGCCACACCGTCAGCCTTTACCACGCTTCACCCGGCTGCTACAGCTATCGTAGTACGTGAGAAGGGACGATGGAAGCGGGTGCATGGACCGTCAGGTAAGGTACAGGTAGATATCGGCCAGGGTCTGAGGCGGTGGCGGCCTCAAAGGGCTGTCGCTATCGCCGCGCGCGAGCGGTCAGATCGTGGAGGAAACATGGCCAGGCCTCTATGGACGGTCGGGGGGTGCCCCAGTCCCATTCCTCATTTGGAGGGAGGACCTGCAGCATTGGGCCGCCCAGACCGTGGATTCGACCTTTGCCAGGATCTCGACCAGTCGCCGATGGCCAAACCCAACGTCCTACTGCATGACGCCATCTTGGGTTACAGCCAAGCTGCATCACAATCACAGCGCTTCCATACCAGCCGAGGGGAGTGAGCTGATGGTGGGAGAAATAGACGACGAGGGCCATTGACGACCGGTGATACATCTGCTAATACCAGATTTGGGACTCAAGACGTGCTTCGCGTCTTGTCAAAGCTGCTTGGTGTTGCAGAGGCAGGCTAACGCGCTTGGAGCTGGCTTTCAAGAAATGGGGGCCGTTAGTTGATGGCCCGTCACGATTGGATGTGTGTCGCTGTCAGATGAGACGGGCTTGGTCGGGAGAAGGTCTAGCTACACTACCATTCGATAAAACTCCTCGTTCTTGTTTTTTGATTTTTCCCCCTTCCAATCGCCGTTTCTTGCCCGAAGCAACAACGCCAGCTGATCTACCGAACGACCGTGACGAATCACCATACTATGCGAGTTGTGTGATATCCCCGAATTAAACCACTGAGGTCGCGTACCGCGGCCTGGCCACGATGCTGTAGCTGTGAATGGCCGGGGCCGAAGCCGACGTCCACCACGTCTTAGGGCCGAGAGCGAGAAAAGGCAGATGCCACAGGCAAGCAGGTTCTGGCATGCTTGTTGGCCAGAAGAAGCTGCCAGGAAGAAGCCGCCAGAAGACCATCGATGCCATGCAGTGGATAGAGCGTCTCGGTTGGGTTAGTTGCGTGAGGGCTTGGCTACTTGTAGCGGTCAAGGACCCTCTCGTGGCTCCCACTGCTGATGCTCAACTGTAAGTTGTCAATCGGTCCACCATGCTGAGGGAAGACATGATAGGAATAGCAGCAAGATCAGAATGGATCATCACCTGCGCTGCGGCAGCTCATTCTTGCTAACCGTCTCGAGTAAAGGGCAGCGCAGCGGAGTTGGGCTTTGTCGATAATCCAAGCCCACTAATTGCTCTATCTGATCGACCACGCACAACACCGAGAAACGTGGCTTGGGCTTTCAGGCTTGGGCTTTCAGGCTTGGGCATCCCAGCTTGCGTCCAGCTTCAAGACGTCCATGTCAGCAAGTAACGGAGGCAATCAGTGCCAGCTAAGGTAGGTCAGCAATCCTCCAGCATATGGGTTTTAGGAACCTCCGCGAGAAAGCCTAGGGTTCAGAGTCGGGAGGGGTAGTGGGGAGAGGGGAAGGACGAACAAAGTGATATCTGATATAATGCACAATGTATCATCTGGAGCGTTTCAAACAGAAACGCCTGCCCTTTGGTTTGCCGTCGGGGCTACTGATCCTGCTGTACCTCGTAGCGAGTCCGTGACAGGCCACCATCATACGGTTTGTGACCAGAACCAAGTGCCGCACCCCATCATCATCATCATCATCACCATCATCACAGCGCAGTAGCAGCACACGTCGCGGCATCAAAGCATCCATTCACCGATCTCGAGGGGCCACAGCTTTGCCAGACTCGTTTCTCCATCTTGAAATGGGCTTAGTTGGAGCAGACATGGAGGGCCGCAGGCATCCACCCACGTGGGCTGCCCTCATCAGTTGAGACCTGCTGGGCACTTATTGTACATAGTACATGCAGTAGACTGACTAGTCTTTTTTTTTTTTTTACTGAACTTGCTTGCTGTGCCGGCCTTTTGCCCCCAAGGCGTCGTCTTGCTCGCGTGTTGCTCTTCGGTTTCGCTTAGCATGTGAAAGCTATTGCTGTCTGTTTGTTGGCCATATGTTCAATCGTCATTGCAACAGGTGACCCTGCGTCTTCGCATCATCCTCTCGGAGCACCTGGTTGTAGTCATCCAAGCTGCCGCTTGCTTCATGTACTTCATACGTCTCCTTGATTCTTGCACAAACTCCCGATTGGCAATGGCATCGCAGGGGGCCGACAAATAGATCCACCACACGTTGGGATATCCCACGCCAACCGATGCGTGCCATTCTTCTGGTCTCCAACCTGGGCAACCCCGATGCCACGACTCGCTTTCTCCCCACCCCCTTGACCCCTGAGATCCTGCCAACTGGAAGCTATCTGTCATGAAATGCCGCAACATCACAAGTACACCATTTCATAGATTCCCCCGTTGCCGTGTCGACTCCCTTGATGTCCCCACTCCGGCCTGGGCTTGTCTGCATACCCAGGCAGATCGTGTGCGCCTTCACCTGCCCCTTGGCACTTGCTTGTGCCTTGTGCCTTGCGCCTGTGGCTCGATCGATTTTGCGCCAAACGCGGGGTTGGATGAACTTCACGACGGCTTAAACATTCCATGTGCAGATTCGTGGCAGTAGTCTCACACCCGATATTGACCGCTGGGCGTTTTGACTTCTTCCTGCAGACAGAGATTCGGTCAGAGCAAGCTGGAGCAATACTACTTGCATCAATCGACTTGACACATGTAGCATAATGTTACAAATTTGCAAAAGCTTGGCTCTTCGTTTACTAAGTTAAGCTCCTTCTCAGCAAGAGCTCTCATGTCGTTGAACTACATACAGTGCCGGAGCTGGGTCCCCTGTGGCGGTGAGCACAAGGACACATCCCCCCACGCAACATTGCTTTGAAGGATTCTCTGAAACCAAATAGATTACAACCTGTATTCGCGTTCAATCTTGCCTTTACTAACGTCTTGTCTCGTGAGTGCATCGATCATAGGTCAATTGGCGCAAAGTGCTCTTAGTTCAGAGTGTAGGGTAAGTTCGAACCACAAGGAGTATAAGAATGAGCCGCGTAGGAATTTGTGCATTGAGTTGCTTGAGAGCTGGCGTTAAATACTTGCCTCTACCTAAGAAGTAACTCGGTGTAGTAAATTTTCGACACGAGGTATCCGTTTACAACCGGCCCGTGGAGGGTTGAGACACAGTACCGTGTCACGCAGAGCACTACTGGATAGAATTTTCGCGAGTAGCTGAGGATTCTCAGGAAGGATGCGTGCAAACGTTGCGCAGCGTAAACTTAACCGCATGATCTTTAGGAAGAACCTTGCTCTACGAAATCAATGTGAAGTTATATGTGAGGAAAATTGGACAAGGGACCACTATGAGTCTGACGTTATTTTTACGACGGACACCCGACCATGGATCTTGGGAGGCATGTCGACAGTCATGCGCTACGATTATGAAGATTTCTTGTCCTGACTATCGTGTTCACTTTCATTATTGACATGTATCCCCCTTTAGAATTTTGAGAACCTCGCTATACTAGGTAAAATAAAAATTATAGATGATGGGTCGACTTCCAGCTACCTAAAGCCCCCTTGCCGCCATGTTGACCGGCTCAAAGAGCTGCATGAGCGGGTTTGCCAGCGTTGGGTATCGACGCCCCTAAGTGTGATATCGGTATCACCCCTAGAAGGGCATACTCCTGATTTTGATAGATACATTCTTAACTTCAACATGCCTCCTCTTTCCATACTGGTAAGTTTAGGTCGACCACTATCGGTTTGTTAAATTGCTTCCCGCCTACGTGAGGGAACTGACTCTTCATGACCGCTGCGTTGACCACACAAGTCTCTCGCCGGCCCATCCGGCCTGAAAGGGCAGCTCGATCACACCTCGGGGAGTTAGGATCGCCCCCAAAGCCAATGGTTCCCTGACAAGCTTGGGCATCAACAGTATCAGAGGCGAAGGCGTATGGCGGACTACTCTCAGGGATTAGAGAGCTGTCGCCTGACGTGGCATCAGTGCCCGTGCCTGATTGTTGACCTGGATGAGAGCCATCGTTGGCAAAAGGAGAGTCCTTCCTACCAGTGAGATCTACCAAGCTGAGCTTGTTGTTTCCTTCGCCAGGATCTTGCCAGCGAGAAACGCCAGCCTCATGGTATGCAATGTTTTGACAACTCAAATCCCAAATTACGCGTTCCGCGCCTCTACCATCGTGAATGTGACCACAGACAGCAAGCTGAGGCCTCACTCGCCAGAGGCTTTGTCGTAAGGCCTCACAGCCAGTAGCTCGGCGCTCGTCAGTCTCGTCGCAGTGGGTTCTTGGAGGTGTATGCGTAACCACGATATCGGTTTCGAGAGGGATTTGCTCCCATAACGATGGAAGATCCGAATAGTTGCTTGGGTCCCCAGGTGCGTCGTAGTAGAAAGCCCAAAGCCCATAACGAGGAGAGTAAGGGGACCCGAACACCTGGAATACCGTACGGGGACCTGACGGCGACTGGAGACGCACAGTTGCAGACTCGTGACACAGATATGTGATGGAAGATGATGCAGTTAGGAGAGCCAAGCAATCAGCCTGGTTCTGGGGTTTGTTATTGTGGAACTGGAGGCCATGTTCGGTGTAAAAGGCTTCATCCAGTGTGATATCGTGATTGCCTAGGGTTGATATCGAGTTATACTTAATATCGGATAAAGTCTAGAATATTATTGGCTTCATACCTGCTATCACGATTTTAGCCTCAAAATCCGTTTGTTCAAGCCATCGGACCGTCCTAGACAGCTGTTCGTCTGACCGTGAGCATACTCAATCGTTAGACGGTCGAAACATCAAGTTGCCAGAGATTGCTGACTCTTGAGTAATGGACTATTTAAGAGGAAACGTACCTCAGAATAACTCCCCTGATTCGTCAGGTCGCCAGCGTGAATAAGGACGTCGCCTTTGGGAAGCTTTACGGTACAGTTGTGAGTGTCCGAAATGCAGACGATTCTCGTCCTTCTGTGCCTTGGTGCTGCCATGTTTTTATAGCAAATGGGCACCACTTTTTATTCTCGGTCCGAGCCAAGGATCTGGACGCCCGTGTCGATGATTGTAGATGGAGAGTGAAGCGCTGGAGCGTTTCTATGTACCAAAGCGTTGAATATCCGCCGTCAGTCAGTCCTAGATAAGTTGTGGGAGGTCTTAGATAGACCAAAGTCCAGATTCTTTGCTGAAGTGACCAAGTATCGAAACTAGAGTCTACCTTCCTCGCTGTGAAGATCGAACTCGAGTGTAGGTGGAGGCCACTGCTGATATGAGCCGTTTGGAGGCGGGTGTTGAAGGGTGCGGCTATGGTCCGTTGCTTTCACGAACAATGGGGTAGATTGGACGAGACGGAGCGAGGCGATATCATGAAGTGGGTGAAGTGGTTGATCAGGATTGAGAAACGAAAAAATGCGGACAGAAACATATTTAGAGTCAAGCACCTGGTTAGTGAGTCATCGAGTTCTAGTAAGCTTGGCCGCCAGGGGGAACGGATGGCATGCGCCTCACGGGTGACATCAATCCATCCTGAGGCAGCGCTCCGCCGATGTGATGGGACATAGCTAACCTCAAGAATGAAACACACATGCCACCACAAACCTGCTTCATTCGCCCAAGACACCGAACCTCGAATGGTTGAGCTGGTGCCTGGTGGCACTTTTGCTGAAGGATCGGTGACAATCGGCGCCATGATGAGAGACAGGCTCAGGAATTGAGGCTCATTCGACTAACCACAGTCGCGCCTTGGCATTCTTGAGGCTGGGGAAGATGATGGTTTATCGGCTGGGGACAAGAGATTACGAGATTTGCATACCCTTAAAGGCAATTTCTAGGAGCGTCACAAGGTCTGGATCCCCCCGAGTGGAACGATAAGGGCCGGCCGCGTCAGGCATCAGCCACCGTTCCCATCAACAAAAGTACTGCTTGTGAGCCCGCTAAGCGAGAAGAAGTCGCGTCTGGTTGTAAGAAATCACGGCAAAGATGGGAAGATACTCGGCACGAAAAGAAGGGAATAGATACGATGCAGCCTTGGAAATATGATGATATCACAAGGGGGGTCCATATCACCAAATATCCATATTGTTCGTATTGTTAGTAATTGAGCAAGTTTTTCTCGTGTTTGCTCCTCTCAACGGAAGTATCCGACTCCCCATCCAAGAAGAAAATCCTTTTGAGAACGTTACATGTTGTAAGCTTGTTGCATTTGCCCTACTACTAACTACTACTACTACTAAAGGGGGTTGATGGCATCGCCCGACGGGTTCCTCATGTCGATGATCCCATTATCACCCCTACGTCAATAGAATTTATGGTGCTTCGATGCCGAGCGGCAATTCAGTGCCTATCTAGGAAGACTGAATAGCATCACAGGGTCTCTGTTCAACTCCTATCCCTGTCTGCATGTGAGCTGCTTTTCAACAAATCAGATATCCCTGTACGTCAGCAGTCAGAGCCGAACCGGTTCACTATGACCCGCATTGGATCCTTGGTCCCCACGAGACGTGCCAACTAAATAGGGCTGCTCGTTAACAACCCAATCGCTGACTGTTCTTTCCACATGACTGATCACATCCTGTCCGATCCCTGTTCGCAGTTCACTTCACCCTGCAGAGTACGATTCTGACTATTTTCATTCCCCTAACATTATTATCTATCGGGTTGCGCACAGTTACGGCAACTACTCCGGCCTCGAAGGGTCATCTCTTTATAGCCGCCAATGTTTCATGAGCCCGCTAGGTATTATTTACAGTCTCATGGTGGTTGAAAAACGGCAGGGGTCGTAGGGTCTCGCGCAAAGCCAGCATCTAGCCCGGGAAAATGCCTAAGGCGGCTTCAACCACCGAATAGGCAGTCAACCTACCTGGCACGGTGGAGAACGCACCATGATGGTCCTAGACGTATAGAATATATTAAATACGGATGACGGACGCGCAATGAGCCCTAGTATGTAGTTAGTACGGCTCAACTTTTAAAGGAGGGGTCGACATACTGAGCAGCAAATCCCGTGACGAATACCACGGAGCATTTAATCCGGGATTTCAGTCGAACCCTCTACAACATAGAGGCCGTAAAGTCACCAGGAACATGTCTGCAGGGTGCTCTAATCGAACTAACGCAAGTGTTAAACAGGATTACGGGCAGATTGCAGCTTGCCACAATCAAAATATTGAAAGGGTGCAAGGGTGTTGATTATGTCATAATTCTGGGCCCCAACACGCCGGATGTTGCTGCGATGGCTAAACTAAGCTGCCTGTTTGCAATACTAACAGAGAAGATAGGGAAGAGCACCATGCAAGTTCTGAATACAATAGGAACAGCTGCGAGTTTGCAAAAGATTCACCCCATAAATAAAGAAGTCGCTATAGCAGGGATTGAAACGTCATTCGAGGTAGTAGTATAGAACTAAATCTTGCCTTTTATTATTGAAGATAGAATTGACCCGCTAATGTATCCCCGGGTTGCATCCCACGCTGGAACGTAAAGCAGATCAGTGCTGGTCGAGATCATCAACACGATAATGGCAAGTAAGAAATTCAGCAAGCTACCACCTCATGGTACACATGTGTACATGATTTTCCTAATTCCAATGCGCTTGAAAGGAGAGGCCAAGCTGTGTTCGGCCGCCAATGCGAACGTCCCGAGAGTAACAAAATAATTCGTCGGCGCGTAGCAGTTGAAGAAAATATATATGACCCTGTGATTCACATGATTCCATTATGTCTTAATCAAAATATTAGGCTAAATGATTAGTTTAGGGTAGTGCACCTTGTTACCCTCCAATACGGGAACTATCTCACCCTTAGGCAGAGGGCCGTTCCGCATGTCCGGCAGTTCAAGTTATGAGCTAGCCAAACCAGTACACGTGCAGAGTTAGGCTGGGTAGTAGTTCGGCACTGCCTCTCGAAGTGACATAAGGTTCTCAGGGATATGCGACCAGCCTCTAGACTAGTACAAGAATGCGCAGCAGTTAGCAGTATTCAGCTACTCGCGCTAAGGGGAATTACGAGCTCACGAGAATAATCACGTGAGCGTAGGGCTGCAGGAATAGAATCTTATGGAAGATATCCTCTCTTTGCTATTAAACTCTATCATGTAAATCGATCATGGGATCTCGGTGTGCCGAGTCCGCGATCCCAAGTATGTTAGTGCATGACCTAGAGGCGTCGCATCTTTGGCAGAAGTGTCATCGCTGAGACACCGTGTCCTGAATCAAGCTACTCGACCCATGCCGGGCATTAGCCGAGACATCTATGTTGTCGGCGCCTCTGTTCTGCATATAAATAGTCTGTCGCACTTCCTTCAAAGTCATGAGTCTGCCATCTTTGCCGCCAAAAGATGATGACTGCCCATCGAGCCCGTGGTGAAGCCTGACCTGGCTCTTCAAGCATGCGGACGGACTTGAGAATGAACGGGGGCTTACTCAGGGTCTCAAACAAGCTTGATCCCGTTGCACTATTATCAGAGCCGCAAGTAAAGACCCAGGCTTCATGGGCCTGGAAAGACAAGTCGGTCAAAACCAATAAACCCCACATGATTTGCTTTGAGCATGACAGCTCTCACATTGGGACCTACCAGTGAAATCAGTGTGCTCAAGTGCGCGTATCTCACACGCTCTAGTAGCTGGTGGGTGCCACGGCGACTCTTACGAGTGCAATAGTTATCATGAAATTTGCGAAGAAGCAGATTTCCATTTGGCCGTCTATGGGATAAAATAAAGTTTCTGTTTCTCGCTGGTTTTCCATTAAGTTTTAATTTGGCGTTGGGGCTCAAGGTTTGCCGCATTACGCCTTGAGTTTCAGCAGTGCTGAACTTGACTGCATCACTTATTAGTTTCTCTCTTTCATCTTTTTCTCACCTTTCCCACCTTCTTCCAACATAATCGATTTCTCCATACAAGCAGATCACATCGCGCAAGACATTTGTTCCCGTCTATCCAGCATTAGCTGTATCCGATACAATGGACTTCCTCGACGAGTTGGAAGCCATGGCTCGAGCCGTCGACTCTTGCCCAAACACAGGACAAGAGATTGAACCGAGTACAACTCAGCGATGGTCTCGTTTGTTCGGCTACACCACTCTCGACGCGACCCGCATGATTGAAACATACCGTGCCGATCTCAGCAAAACCGTCCTGTCTGATTCCCATTGGGCCATTGTTCGCCACGAGCAGGAGATTAAAGGGCACGACAAAGAGTCCTACTCGTACTCTCTAACATTAGAGAAGGGTGGAGAGCACCGCTTCAGACATTCCATTTCGTCAGCTTCTACCAAGTATCTTTTCAAACTTGAGCTCCCACTCGACGACGTTTCCACACTCACAAGCGCCATCCACCTTGCCACCGCGCCGCGCGTGTTCCGAGGCACCGACGAAACAGGACAAGTCGTTACATTTTGCGAGGTTGATGCCACTGCCAGATCAGACATCAGCGCTTTTCTTTTGGAGCAGCGATCCAGCCTTCAACCTACGTTTGTTCCTTTCTCCCAGGCCCGAAAGGACTTGTCGCCAACCTCCGCCTACCCAACCCTTGGAACAGATTCCACATTGCCACAACATCGACCAACAACGGGTACGGAAACTTTTCGCCCAGCCCAGAACGAATATCCCGTCTGGTACTTCTTCTATGGGACACTCGCCGACAGCGACGTTCTCGCTCGGTTGCTCGGTCTACAGCCAACTTACGTTCCCTCCAATATCAGAGGTGGCATCTTGAGTACCTGGGGTGGCAAGTATCTTGCCCTTCGAGATAGCCCGGGCAGCGGCATCATCCCTGGAAGCGCTTTTTGCGTGGAAAGTGAGGAACAGGAGAATACGTTGCGGCTGTACGAGACGGACAAGTACGAAGTGGTTCGATGCGAAATTGATATGGCAGGTAGGACGGTGGATGGATTAACCTTTCGGTTCATCGATTAAATTGATCAAGGAGGATTGCGACCTGATCCAATCAACTGCCCAAAAGTTCATGAACAAGCAGCATGGCGGAGACGGGGTCTCGAAGAGCATCGATGCAGAAATGATGATCGGCATCAAGATTGGATAAAATGAAGTACGCGAAGTAGTTCTGCGTCGTGGAATCACAACAGTCACAATGCGCCACCAGCTGAATATGGAGCATGCCCCAAAACTTTAACCTTAACTTTGTCTCAAACTTTAACTTTAGTCGTAGCTCATACTTGCGATTCAAAAACGTATGGAACATGCTATCGTATTTGTTGTTGTCCTTTAGCTCTCACCGGCATCATGCCCGATGCCCTGACGACGGATAAGAGCGCGTACTGGAATTCGAAGTTCGCGCTTCCTACCAGCGCATCTCGAACCATCACGTCTCCACCAGAAAAGTTCTGGTCAGTTCTCTTCCTATTACTCTATATAGGGCTATAGGCTATATTTATAGAAGGATCTCGGTTAATCTTCTCAATCGGGACACATTAGCCTGGCCAAGTGAAAACCTTTCTACGTACAGGATAAACAACGCTTCAGCCATATAGGGGTCTAGGCAGAAATTCATCTCCTCTGTCTCAACACAATTCCTTTAGCTCAATTGGACTAGCTGCAGCTAGCAAGGAAGCTCTGTTGTTCACGTGTTGAGTGCACGGGTACCAGAAAAGTTCAGTACAGGCTTTCCACTCCTCTTCGACATGAAAATATCCCAACGACATTTGAACGCTTATCCTTGACTCTAATATGAAGGAGGCCGACTCGAGTGTCTTAGGAAGGGTTGTGCTGGACGGAATCAGTATCAGCTTACCAACAGCTATTAAATAAATGTGGAAACATCGCCTGAAGAACAGCGCGAACTGTGTCTTTAGATAATCATGAGGGAATTTACTTTGCCATCTGCTGACCCGGAAATTATAGAGGAAATCTCGAAAGTGAAGGCTTCAATTTGAAGTAGCTTTGCGTTCTCAGCAGCACTGCAGCCCCCCAGAGACTTGACATCTTTGAACAGCAAGCGAGATGTGCCGAGGCATCACCAACCTGCCCTTCACTCTTTCTACGAGTCTAATGATCGATCTTTCGTCGAAGCTAGACGCCAAGAATAGAACTAGTTGCAAGCCTGTTTCCTAATTGTATCATAGTTTTGTTGCCCCCCTCCGAACCCTCTCGTGCCTCCATTTCTCCCCCCACCTCCACTGGACCCACACGACTGGCGAGAAGAGTATCACGACTCCCGTGAGAATGATGAAGGCGTTTCTCGTTCTTACCGCGCCTATCAAAGGCTCGATTAAGCTAACCCCGGCGGCCCCGAGGAGGCAGCGGCACAGGTTATTGGTAGCAGTAGCCCCAGCTGAGCCGTCAGGGAAATAGTCGACCATCAAGACAGAGTTGATGTTGAAAACAGCAGTGGCCGCGAATGCAATCATGAATTGCAGTCCCAACGACGCTATGAGATTGGGGACAAAACTCTTGTGTATGTCGTTGAACTCGTAGCTGGGGCCGTACAATGCCATTGCTATGATAAATGCCGTGCTGAAATACGGCATCAGGGGGAGACGAGCGCGCTCAAATGGGAAGTCTGGGTTGTCCCTGACATTCGAGTTTTCCGAGCCGTGTTCCTCCTTATACCGTGTCTCCGCGTGCTTGAAAGTCCTGTCCAGAAGGCGTCCCGTGCTGATGGATCCTAGAACGCATCCAAGTCCGTTGGGGAGAAAGCAGAGTCCGACTTGCCATTCGTTCAGTTGCGGAAATGAGTGCAACAGTACTGTCGTCGTCGAAGAAGTCACCATGCTCCAGACAGCGTACACCAGCGCGCCCCAAGAAAGAAGGACGAAGACATCTTTCTCAAAGATATACATCAAAGGTAAAATGACCTTCTTGAATGACCATGGGCGCGTGTGTGGCTTCTGTGGCTTCGGGGCGCCAGCCCATTCCTTCGGGGGCCGGACGAAGTACATCCAAGGCTTGTGGAAGCCCACTAGGGGAACGCTGCCGTTTCCGGCTACTTCTCGTTGTGTCTCCGGCAAGATGATCAAGATCATTATCAGCACAAAGAGGCCCAAGACAAACAAGAGCCAGAAGATGCTTCTAAACCCCCATTGGCTGTTGAGGACACCTCCAACGACAGGCCCAATCGCTTGACCTATCATCCTGCTTGAGTGAGCAATGGTTCTTCTGTCGGCATGGCCGTCCCTTTGACATACCTGATACCGGCGTTTGTTCCCATAAACGTCCCCCTTTCGCTCGGTTCAGCCACGTCGGCGATAACGCCTGTGCTGATGCTGATGGTGGCGGAGGAGCCGGCTGCCTGAACAGCACGCAGCGCAAGCAGCATGGGGTAGTTGGACGTGAAAGCCAGAGCCAGATTTGCTGCGGTATACACGGTGAGGGATGCGACCAACGTAAAGCGGCGCCCCTCCCTGTCCGACACCACGCCAAACAGCGAGGGAGCGATGCCCTGGACGATCATGTACGTGGTGATTGTCAGGGCAACGAGAGATGCGCTCACGCCCAGCTCGGAGGATATGGTGTAAATTGCAGGAAAGTAGATGTTGGAAGAGAGGGGAGAAAAGGAACCTGCCAAGGAGACAAGCACGACGAGATACCATTTCTGACGCTTGGAGAAGACGTGATAGGGTGTGTCGTTTGTCGTAGACGACTGAGAGCGGCGTCCAGCCTCGAGGTCAGTGTCGGAGTGGAGGGAGGGCGTCATGAGAGAATGATTTGGAGGATTCTCCAAGTGACAGCCGGTCTGGGCTCCTCCGTCATTGGAGAGGGGTTTGTCCGGAGACGGGGTCAACGGGATCGACGAGTTGGCCTTGTCGTCCCCCTTTTTACGCCAAGGCACCGCCATCCGGAAACGAGTAAGGGCGAGGTTGTTTAATATCATATTTGTTTTAGATATTAAAACCAACAAGAAACGAAACGCACGAAAAATCTAGAGCGCAATTTGAGACTAATTAACACTCGACTTTGAAGGAACTGGCGAGTTGGTCTTGTGATATCTTGGATACGGCCAGTAACGCCCTACTTGTAGGACATCTCTCGGCTGGCTGCCGGGTTCTTCTTTTTTTTTTTACGCCTGGAGCCTGCGTCATTTGAGCTTTGGTCCAAGACTTACCTCAACAAATCTCATTGCTACGTAGGCGCAGTAAGGTTGTAAGTGAATGCCGCAAGTGTTTCAGGTTGAGGTCGGATTCCAAATTCGAGAGGCGGTGTGCACCCTTCTTTCACCCACTCCCATACGTCGAGAAGCAGCCGAGTTGTTGCTATCCATGCCCAGGACGTCACGACATCGTCATCAAATGCAGAAGGGAGTTCCCTAGTTTTGAGTCGTATCCATGTTCTCGACCCAGACCTGGGTTTCCCAGCGACGCGCGAAGTAGAATCTTATCGAGTCGTTATCGATCAGAAGAACAAAGATGAAGAAAGGACACATGTCATATACATACGCTGTCTCATTGATGTCGTATCCTCCTAACTCCATCGATTTTTTGTTTACGAAGACTGTGGCTCAGCTGTCTTACCGTAGTTCTCTGTTGATCCAGATATGGTTGGCTTAGACGCCTGGAAAGATGATGTCGCGGTAAGGTCCCAACTAATCCCAGCGAATTCCAATCGAGATTGCATCTGAGCCTCGATTGCATTTTCAGTCGAGCGTACGTCATTCACCAACTCCCAGATCTTTATCGGTCCGGCATTGTACAATCAAGTGGATCCAAGCCTCCCTATTTGGACGCACGATCCTTTCACTCACGAGTCATGGATACCAAAAAGACCTATTATTTAGTCACGAGCCCATTTATACGAGGTCCTCGATTCAGCTAGTCCTCAAATAGGAAATGAAGAGGCCGGTTCCCATCAAGGCCCTAACCCCATTGTTCAACAACTCGACATCGGCTTCTCCCATACCTTCGTACTTGAAGTTTGGGAATGGATCAGACAGCCATGGGTACGAACAGAATTTACCTGATGGAAGTTGTAGTCATGAGGTTATCAAATCTCTCCGTGAAGGTGTTCAAAGTCACATGTGAATGATACAATGTCTGGGGAAGCGACCAAGTTGTAATAAAGTTTTGTTCTTTTAGGCAGGTTACTCGCATCCCCTCGGCCAACCCAGCTCAGAACGTCATATTGCCTCTTTTGGAGCCCCATCCCCAGCCCAGACCCTCTATGATGGCAGGATGGTAGTATCGGAAAGCATTAGCAGATGTGATGATGCCCACGAGGAACGGAAGACGATCGCAACTCGAAAGAGTATGAGAGTGACGACAAGGACACGAGTCATGACCACAGCGGCTTAAGAACGCGGGTCTACACCTTACCGTCCTGCATGGAAGCCATCTCGTTACTCAAGGGCGAACAAGCCCCATAGCAACCATTCGTAAAGCCTCAGGTCTGTGTAGCTTTTCAGGATCGACGGCGAGGTAGCATGGGTGGCCTGCCGAGTGGATATCAAAGGTACCACAACGAACGGAACGACAGCAGCGGATTTGCTAGCAAGAAATAAGCTTATTGTAAATAATACCAGCGGTCGAGGAGGGCGAGTGACCAACGGAATGCCTTGATAATTCATCGTTGAGCTTGTGCAGATCCTCCTACTGTTTAATGTCGCATAAAATAGGGACTGTCCAATATCCAGTCAGCCTGCGCAGAGTTCTTAAAGTTTGCGTTTATACATCATCGTCTTGAGAGTAGCAAGCGCACTCAGTTCCCTTGCGCAATCTAACAACACTCGGACTCTCAAAATTAGGCCGCTCGCATCCGTTCAACACCATTCCAAAACTTAGATAACGCCCACCCGTCACGCATGCCAGTGTCACGTTGTGGTAACAGTGATAGCTATGACTTGTTTACATTGTCGCCTCGGTTGATCACTCTCTCCTCTACTTTGTCACTGCCCCCAGCCGTTTCAGATGTGGCTTCTTCGTCTCTGATGCTTCTCTTTCTCTCGTCGGTTTTGCTCAAGTAAAGAATCACGAAGATATTGCCCAACTGGAGGATGCTCGTGACCAGTACGCCAACGAAGGCCCCGTGGAATTTGACGTTGCCACTGGCTGGAAATTGCACTACTTGAAGACCGGCTGCAATTGCTTGTCCGATGGCATTCATGCTGGCCGTGACCACAGCACGCTCTTCTGCATCGTTACGCATCAGGACTGTCGCCCAGCCCATGGTCATGGGCGAGATGGCTGAGAAAGAACTTTTAGTTTGACACATCATCGTGGTTGGGACGAGTCCTCACCGTTCTCGAAACCGCTCATGATATATCCAGCCAACCGCGTCTTTTCCCCGACATCCCAGGCCACGAGGATTGAAAGAGCCGCAATCACAGGTAACGTTACCGCAATACTAGGAACCCAGAAGCGACCCGTCTTGTCGGCAACAACACCACAGATGAGCGCAGTGACCACACCCACCGCCGTCGCAGTCGTCGGAAGCGTATTGATTTTTGCCACCGAGTAAATGTGGCTATTTGCCTTGAGATACAGAGAGAACGGCGTTCCCTGAGGCGCAAAGTTCTGGTCCATCAACGTCCAATGCAGGACGAGCACGTACCAATGCCAACGAGAAAAAACGCGTTTGAAAATGTTGCGACTGAACTTTAACTGCGGCGGCGCCATGTAGCCAGCAATCCTGGACTGTGCGAGGGCATGCTCCTTGGTGGTGAAGAAACGAGGCTTGGATCGAGATGGAGCGTCAAGAAAGAAGAGAAACCCGCTATTGGCAAGACAAGTTAGCCACGCGACCTTCATTGCCTCCGAGGAACCTACAGAATCGCAATGCCAAACGTTATACAAGCGTCAACGATGAACAGCCATCTACCACTATGATTAGCAAGATGCCATCACAAAACATCTGTCAAGGTCTCGCACCTCCATCCGGAAAGCCCATGGACGTTGTTAAGATTTGTGTAGGCCGCTACTTGCAGGTATCCGGCAAACATGGTTCCCAGTGGACTAGCAATGAAGAACAAGGTAACCCGTCGCCCTATCTCGGAAGGTGTGTACCAAGACCCGATGACAAAGATGGTTCCCGTAAAGGAGCAGCTCTCAAACACTCCGGTGAAGAATCTCATGGCATAGACGGTACGAACGTCCTGAGCCCAGGCCAGACCAAACGTCGAGAGGCCCCAGCCAAATTCCAGAGCGGGCAAAATGATGTTTGCAGGATAATGCGTCATGTAATAGCACGCAGGGATCATGACTGTGCAGTACGATGCCCAAAACACAGCATTGACATAGTTCAGCTCGTTTCCCACGAGATTGAGCTCCTCCTTCATGCCACTATCACCGCAAAGTTAGCGGTCACATCCAGTCAGCGCTTTCAGAGCAAGTTTACCTAACGTAGGCATTGGTTAAAGACTGCTGATCCAGATATTTTGTGAAGAATGAGAGGCAGCCGAAGACGAGGATGCTCAGGTCCAACTTCAGGATCAATCGCTTTTCTTCGCTAGGCATATTCCTAGGGTACCATCGCACAGCCGTCATGAACTTGGTCCAAAAATTTTCTTTCCCCTCAGAATAAGAACCATCTTGGACAGTCACTTGGGTATCCTTTGTCTCCGCCATGGCGATCAGTGCGTCGCGTTTTGACGAGGGTGTTTGGGAAGGGACAAGGAAGAAGGGATGACGATGAAGGGCTGCAACAGCAGAGAATGGGCTTATGAAATAAAAAAAAGAATTTGACTAGACTATCAAGCGAACGTCGTTCTGCAAAATGGTTACATTAGTTAGTTCGTCCGAGGTCGAATGTGGTTATTTGATTGGTGATCTGCACCCACCGGGAGATGTCGCAATAATGCCCCGTTTTGATGCAGGATTCAAAGGGGCCATTACCACCTGGGTTTCCAACGCCATGTCGAAAAATCGCGACATTAGTTACTTGAAATATGAACTAATTCCCTAAAGTACGATCCAGCGAAAATTTTCCTTGATTTTGATGGCATGCATGTTGCTCTTATAAAACCTCGAACATCTCAAGCCGTCGGGTGAGACAGGATGTACCAAGCATATTACAGATAAGATAAGATAAGATAAGATACTACAACCCAGCCACTGCGGAGATGAACGCGCTTCATATCCAAAACCGGCTTATCACAACATTGCGTCGCGTCAGTCTCACGGTTAGAGTCGCGATTTGAGGTTGGCAACCGTAGCAAAGGCCAATCTCAGTTCATAGGGTTAACTTCTTAAGTTAATATGCACCAACCTAAACTGCTTTCGGCCGCTCTCATCTTCGTTTCCGCTGCGGGCCCCGTCCTCCTGACTTGTCCCGTCGTAGTCCGTTGCTTGCGCGTGCAGATTGCTTACCCTACACCCAGAATGATAAATCCATCCACGTTCTCGCTTGAATTAATGGGTTTTGTAGAGAAAAACTAGTCAATAGAATAATGTAGATGATATAAGAAGTAAGATGGGATTTTTTCCTCTCGCCCCAAAACAAGCCTTTACTAGAACAAATCTCTCATGTGCTTTATATTTTGAGTCCGTCGTGCTACGAAGAGATCACATCCAATGTCTTCTTGTTCAATGAGCAAACCTCCGTTGATGAG
>JAMYIC010002219.1:40100-115853 GCA_024112705.1 Microcera coccophila | reverse complement strand
AGAAAGAATTTAGAGGACATCTAGTGCTACGTTTGTTACCTGAAAACTTTCTGGTTTATGTCGAGATACCCAACCGACTGTGGATTAAGTGATACCATGGGAGAGATATACCCTAACGAAGTAGGAAAAAATGCGTAGTCGATTTCGTGGATGACAGGTAATTTCTTCAACTAGCTAGAAGTCCAACTGTGATCTCGTGGTGCTATAGAAGTCCCCTGGACGAAAGAATGAAGAAGTATATTTTTATTATCATGACTCGTCCTGTTGGTTTCAGATACAGTTCGTTCCCTTTCGCGAACTCCTTTCTACACCAACGAACCTCCAGAAGACTGGAACCCAGACGCGGGGGATCGAGATGAAATGCCCACAAGTAAGTTTTTCGCCTCGCTAACACCATCAGAACCATCCGAATAAACCAGCAATCATAACGACAAGCAGAGGCGGAAACGCCCAGTGCTGCAACTCGCCGCCTCCGATCAGCAACCGGCTGACGAATCCATCAGTGATAGGCAGGGCCAACGATATACACAAGCCCATTCCCATCAGCTTCTCATCACCCGTAGTCCACATGGCGGTGAGCAAGAGGCCGACCGAGATATTACGGATGCCCCAGATCCGCATAAGCGCATGGCTGAGCTTTTTGAGCTGAGGCTCGCTGTGCACAGGGAACTCTAGACTCTTTAAATGGGCATCGGGACGTAGTGAGGCGTTGGTGCCGAGCGCGACAAGCATCAGGCCCAAACCGAGGCTGCCGTTGAAGATGATAGGGTGGGCCATGGTGATGAGTGTTCACTTCGCACCTGATTGAGATATGGTGGCTTTCGTCAAGGCGAGTGGTGCTTCTAAATTAATATGAAGAAGAAGGTTGGAGGTGAGTTTGGATATCAGAGGCCAGCATTGGGACTAGGAGGAGTTTATATCCTGTGAAGAGGCGCGTTGCCGTAATGTGGCTGAGCGCGATATTGCAGCGACTATACAGTAGTTAGCCTATGCATCGGATGGTGGATGGGTGAGTAAAGTCCGAGGCCACCAATCTACTCGTGAAATGATCGGCTTCGGCTTTACTCGGACGTCGCGATTTATCATCGAATTGTTAGCGCAGTCGGTTGGCGCCAATTCTACGCATGCTTACAAAGGTGGCAAATGTCGCTATTGCAGTGCGTAGTCCTGCTTACGCCAATAAAACGTAATGCAACATGCCTAAGCGGCCACCACAATATTGTTTGTTGCGCGGAGCGAATGATTGAGTCGTCCCCGATGATTTGGTGGTGAGCGCTTCGGTGCCGAGTTGACACTACAAGCCCTCTTCAATCCCGGTATTGCATTTCCTTCCGCCATTGCGACAAGACAAATAAATACCCTGTAGAGTTTCTCAGATCGGGCTTTGCTAGTAAGCTACGCTACATGTCATCCTTCACGTTACCTTGCGGTGGTCGCAAAACGGGCTTCTACCCGGCCCCTCTTGGACTTCTTGACAGGTTTGCGGCAGGAGGATGGTTTCGGTTCCCTGACGTGTGAAAGGCTCTGGCGTCGTGATATTCCTGATGCGAATGGCGCCTTTAGAGGTTCGTCGTCGGTCGGCTTGTGCCACTTCTACATGCTCATGCTATACGGCTCGTCCCATTCTTAGTCATGTTGACGGGAGAAGTCTGACTGCAAGAGTGAAGAAGATGAATGGACTGCAAAGTATCTACGCACAATCCCCAAAATTGAAGCTCGAAACTTTGAGTACGCAAAGGCTTACGGGGAGTCCCGTGAGGGAAAGAAAAGTCACCAAAAATAGCATCAAAGCTGATCCGGTCTTTTCATCCCCACCTTGGAAGCATCTTCCCCACGATTAGGCCCAATCTTACCCGTTGCTCTTTATCCGAGATTTCAAGCTCGCGGTTTCTTCACAAAACCTGAGGTAGCTAGATATCTATTAGCCTAGAGAGGGTGAGGCATCGTTTTATCCTTAGCCTTTATTATCCTTGGCACTATTCTCAAGATATTGTTGAGCTTTGCGGACTGAAAGGGATACGCAGTTTGGGATATTAAACTCTGGGTACAAAGTGCAACTGGAGAAGGGTAGACAGACCCATGGTTGTTTGAGCTGGCACATTTGTCTTGGTCGGAGTATGTATCATGTCTATAGATGCGATCACAACGAAGGATGATAGTGTCTCATCCCTTACGTACAGTATTGTTTTCAGCAAATCGACGAAGCTTACCAGGTCTCTGATTCAACGACTGGGGTAACGCTGAGGAAGACTACCAAATGCTTTGTGGGTAAAGCGTAGGTCGTCCGGATGGAATGAAGCCCACTATGGGGGCTAGCTAGCCGAGCCCTAGCGGGGCCGCGCCTCCGTAGTGAGCTCGCCACGTACTGGGAATTCATCTTTAGCTTTAGATAGCTAATCACTAGACTGTCCCTAGCTGCACCTACTTGGGACTGGTTCCTTGCAAGTTTGCGATTACCGCATTATCTCAGCAAATTCGGATTTGTTAGCGCCTCGGTAAAGGCCTGTATCAGAAGCTGATTTGGCCCCTTGATATTTAGCTTCAAACGCTAGCTATTAGAAGCTAGATGTGAGTCTTCCCGAGGCACTAACAAATCCGAATTTACTGAGATAATACGGGTATCATTTGCAAGTTTGTGATAATAATCACTACCCAGTCGAAATCATTGTACTGATATGCCGGTGAAGCACGTGACAAACATGCAATATCCAAAACACTAACTCGCGCGGGGTGAAACTGTTTTTTCAATCCTCATCCTGCCGCCCAACATGCTTCCGTTGACTCTTAAAAGCATCTATCAACAGTACAAAATCGACACAGACTCTATAGCCGCCTGGCTTGCCGCAACATCCAAGGCCCACGGCTTCACCGACGATGCTCCATCCAGCAATCCACCTGGCAGGTCAGGTCGGCTGAAGGGCAAAGCTCGGAAACAAGCCAACGTGACATCACAGCCTCAAGGGAGCAACAAGACAGCCACAAAGAAGTATGAGATCAGGATCAAAGACTTCGAGCCCATGGCGACTCATCTCGCCAAGATTGATTCTGTTCGCGTCCCTGAGCAACTGACTGTTGCACTTGAACGAGTCATCTGGGGTACACATAACCATGTCTCGGTTCTTTCTATGGCAGCTAATGTTGTGCACTCGCAGTACGCAAGAGCTTTTCGGAACGGCTTGCCGCCTGCGGAGTTCGCATGAACCAAGCTTCAGACCAACGTCACTCCTACTTTGTCGGTGTGCTCCAAAATGTACGCGATATTCTCAAGCCGCTCATGAACGAAGGCGTCTTCGACGCTAGAGAGCCATCCAGCACAGCCAAGAAGGATTCCGGAGACCTTTTCAAGAACATATTCGACGTCCTTGATGTGTACTCGCCATCAGACGAATTCCTGGCTGCTCCCGATGTCGTTGTCCCCCGGACTGAGGTCGACTACGTTGCCGAGCAGGATGACTCCTTCGAGCTGGCAGTCTTTGCATTTGTCGCTCTATTGGATAACTACGACGGTCTGAGAAAGGAGATCAAGTCACTATGGGTAGACTATATGGATGGTCGTCTGGACCTCGCTGCTGTCTCTGTTGCGACGAACACGGCGTTTGAGCTCGCCCGCAGCATGGAAGATGAAGTCAAGCCGATGTTGGATAAGCACGGCGGCGGGAATGAGATGGTTGTGAGCTATTTCACGGCACTTTGCGAGGCCTCCGGCATTGATGCACTGGATCAGGAGCTCCCTGGTGACAATTACAACCTCGCAGGGTACCATCTAGCACAAGGCTGTCTATTAAACACCATGGGCCTGCTGAATGGCTATGCAAAGGGCGGTTCTACCAACATCATCACGAACTACAATGGCAAGTTCGGCTGGTATAAGGAGGCAGTGGGCGATTCAGGCGAAACAAACCGCGTAAAGAGGACTCAGGATAACACAGCGTGCATGGAGATTCTACCGGACATAGATTTCCTTTCCACCAAATTGGGGCGAGGACCGGTCCAAGATGAGCTGATCCGCGGTATAGGTGCTTTAATCGACGCCCCCGAAGGTGGTACGCCCCTCTGGTTGGCTTTGTCCTTTCAAATCTACCTCGACGTCCTCCAATTCCTCGGGACATCTTGCTCTCGCGGTTACGACGAGATGCGGCAGCAAAGCCTCAAGCTGAAAAAGTCCATGCTCGACGTCCCAGCCCTTACCCCGGAGCGCAGGGAGGTGCTGTCCGTTGCCACGTTATGGGATGGCGACCCAATTCTCAAGTGTCGCATTCAGCTTGTCTCGCTGGGCCTCTTGGACTCGAGCAAAACCCCACCGTACAAGTTTCTGCGTCGCAACCCCATCTATTGCGGTCTGCTCATCCATCACATGCGCGCGACCCTGCACACGGCAGGCGTGCAATACGCCGCGGTCCCCGGAGCGCTGATGGCCGTGACGCAGCTGTATCACGCTCTGCGCCAAGAAAAGCTTCTCGACGACGAGCTCGTGTGGGAAGACCTCGAAGCGTTTTGGAAGAAGCAGGGCAACGCATCGTTCTTTGTGGGCGATCCACCCAAGACGCGCGAAGATTACTTTAAAAACTACTGTCTCAGCATCGGCGTCTCCGTCAGCAATTGGGCGCCAAACAAGCGAAAAGGCAAAGTCAACGTCAACACTGCCAACAGACGCAATATGAAGATCTGCGGTTGGACGTCGCTGACGATAGACCGGCGTCTTAAGACAGCCGGCCAGCGGATGCCCTTGTCGTCTGACTCGATTCAAGAAATCCTGGTTGAGGGTCGACGCCATGCCATGATGGACGGCAAAGGCCATCGCCGTACAGATATTACGGATAACACCGAAGGCGAAACGGTGAGTGTTGAGTAGCCACAACGTAAAACTATCGCTGACACTAGGTGTGAGTCCGACTTCGCAAAACTCTCTCCTGCCGGCCTCATCCGAAAGCTTGCATCGGATATTCACGCCGAGGGCGCCGACACATCATTTGACTTGTTCGCTTTGCACCACGTCGCGTGGGCGCTACTTGTATCACTAAAAGAAAAATTCACCCACCTCGCGGGCACCGAGTTCCTCAATTACGTACCCCAGGAAGACAAGCTGCCTTTCGTGGTTGGCTACGTCTTCTCGACTGCTGCCGGCCGTACGGGCGTTCAAAAAGGCGAACAAGGTGCGCCCAGTGATGTCTTCATCGACGCCGCCGCCGAGGTTCTGCGCAAGTTCCTAGAACGAGGGCGTGGGCGAGTCGTCAAGGACAGAGCTGAGACAAAGATGTGGTACGACGAGCTATCTGGTGAAGAGTTTGAGGAATACAATCTCTGGGGAGTGGATAAGATGATGAAGGAAATTCAAAAAAGGGGCGGAGTGAGGTAATTAGTGAGAGGTGAGATTGGTGGAGGTTTCAGCTTTTACGATCATTCTATGCTAGAAGACGTAGACTTTTGTCATCTTAGAAGATAAAATTGCAAAAGCGAACCAATGTATTAAAGCAATCGCTGTGTATTCCGATCAAGTCCCACCAACTGCTGTTGGTCCACGGATTTTGCCAGCGATAGGTTATCGTAAATTGGATAGATCTAAGCTTGCCGGAAAACTGTAGAGAGCATAATATTAATATCTTCGTGGCAATCTGTGATGTGAACGGAGGCTGAGCTGCTTCGATTGCCACTTTGTTCTAGATTTGTTACATTGTAGCCAATCCAATAATTGGATCTAGATTTTGGCGTAAGATGCTTTATTGAGTGAATTACAAAGGAGTGCAATGGGGTGAGACACTTGCAACTGCCTGTCCAGGCTGCCTGGGTAGATTAAGCCAAAACTGCTATTAAAAAGGATGGTGCAGTGTTGTTAGACGATACCGTATTTGCGAGATTTGGTCTGGGGGACTATTCTAGTTGAAAATAAACCAGCGAGACTAAGATTAAAGGGATTTTAGCCCGCGCAGACTGTGTTGAAACTAGGCTAAACTAGGCACTTCGTCTGATTTAGTTTAATGTTTCCCCTGACGTTCAGGGAGAGCTAGTCCCATCTGATATATCCAGTATTTGCATACTCAGTACTTTGTTTGGACTCTTCAAGTCGGAGACAGTAAAGAGAGACATTGAGTATGGTTCCTTGCCGTCTTCTGTGAAAGCAGCAGTCGATACAGAGCATGATCGTTTTGGCTTCGGGCAATATTCCTTACGGTAGTCGCTGACTTGACCGCAAAAGAGAACAGACGGCATGGAACAAGCATCCCATATGCGGTCGTTTTCCCAATGGATAATGCTCCTTTTCAAGGGTTGTATGTAACCCGTCTCTTCACATTGTCCATCGTACGTGACAGAAAAGGTCCAAGTCTCGTATCTGCATACGTGTCCTGGAGGACAGAAAGCCGAAATTGTGACGGATTTTGTCCAACTTTGCTGCTTTTTGTGGAGGTCTTGATATTGCGCCGAAAGCTCAAAGCCGTATCGTGAAAACTTGCCCCCAAGCGTCCAACCCGTTGTTGTTTCAGTGGTGACGGCAGTGGTCTCCGTGATGTCCATTCTCAATTTCTCTTCGGAGTTGTTGATCTCTTCCCTGTCCACATGTCGATGGACCCTGGGTATCGCTTTATCCGCTTTGAGCAAATCGAAACGTTTCCAGAAGCGAACCGCATAGTTCTCATTCCAAAGGCCAAAGCAGGGTGATTCTTCAGCGGGCCTACTAGCACCGAAGGGGCGAGGTTCGTTGATGGTGGGTATTTTGGAAAGCTTGGTCAAAGTTTCGTTAAGCTTACGGCGCTCTATACTGTCCGAAGCCAAGCTGAGAGTAGCTTGAACAAGTAGATGCCCTTGATCCAGTGAAGTGTCGATTTGTGAGAGGTCGACGAGCGAGCCGTTGTTGCAAAACGAACTGTTGTTGCCAAGCGAGCCGTCGTGGCTAAGCGTGCTGTTGCTCCACGGAAGACAGCTACCGCAGACAGAAAGAGCAAGTAGCCCGAAGAGTTTGGCGCCGAAATTCATGGCAGCAGACAGGTCTAGAGTGAGAGTTCTTGAGCGAACAGTTGTATAAATGAAGAGTAAGTAAGGAATAGACAGTTAAGGTGCTTGATGTCTAAGTGCTGTGAGACGTAAGAATTCGAGACTATTATATAATACAAAGCTGATTCAATGAACATTAGTAGATATTATTCTCTAATCGCTCCAAGTCTCTCTCACGATGTAGTCCCGAAATAGGGCCGGATTTGCTTATGTGCGCCAGAAACACCCCGTGTCGTGAGGCTTCTTACGCAAGGCAATCCTTGCTAACATATTTTTTGCCCCCCATTTCTCAATGTGGCAGGTCTAAGAGCTCAGCCCTACTCTCGCCGGCCGAGACTGATCACAATTCTCAACCAACGACTTAACTCTCGCCCTTGAGTGATGCGAGTAATGTACACATGTTGGGCTTTTACTCTGTTGCGGGCTCGTAGTAGTGGAAGGCAGCTTTAAGAGGACCCAATACCTTTTATCTCGACTAATGTGTTTTCCTACACAGTGTAGGGGCTAGAACCGAGTATTTTAGTACACAGCCACCTTTGACGAATGATACGGGATGGATTTGGAGAGAGAAAGTTAGTCGATGGGTTAAGGTATACTGGGAGTTGGCTCGCTGAGCTATCGCAAGAGTCTGAGCTCTAGTTCAGCTTGGGTTAAGATGGTTCGTGCAGATGCAACGTTCACGAACTGCACATCGCCCGTATTGCTTGTGGATTAGACACGAGATCTAAATTTACAAGGCTGCCCTGACATCATCGATCTCGATCAATACCGTTCTTTAGACCATGAGCGTGGGATCCGAGTCACGTTGTTACTGGAGCTAACAACCCAGCCATCCAGCCCTATCTCGCGCAGACCCAGGCTTGGCATCCTGACTGGATCGGCTGACAATCATGTTGCGGAAGTACCAAGTGGCTGTAGCGTGGCTTGGCCCTTCATGACTACGCCCAAAGAGAAGCCATGGGTCCACCATTGTGGCCGGCCATCGTGCTTCGGAGGAACAGACCATGCTTGAGCTGGTACCAAAATTTTGACGGGTCATTGGATCTTCGATGAAGATGAGAACCTTGTGCCAATGAGGGGTGCCGAGGCCTTGAGATATGATCTATCGCATCACCATCGCCCAGCTATACCTATTATCAACTTCTGTGACATGACGTGAATGTATGTTTGCGGAGACCTGTCTTTATATTGTAACACTTCCTGTGGCATTATAGCAGACCGCTTTATAGTAAGACTAACGTCCCGCTCGACACCAATCTAGAGTTATCGTACCATCTCGGCAGTGATGAAGGGTTTTTAGAATCAAGTCTCCACATTGCTCGTAACTGTATGAAAGGATTCATAACAAGCATAACATATAGATCGCGAAGCGGGTTGTCCGAGGTCGCCACTTACCAAGCAGGGATGCAGGCACTAAGAGCTTGAGGCCCTATCTGCATCCAGCTATTCAACGCGGCTTAGTCCACAAGTATTGTAGTCTACATTTGTTGAAGTCTGCGGTCATGACGCGCATCTTTGGTTGATGTGATTTGTAGGAAAGAAGTTATTATCCGGCGTACAGAATCTATTTCTAGGTTAGCTTTGTGTAATTCTTAACACGCAACAATATCAATTAAACAAGAAGATTCTTAATACGCATTTGAAAAAAAGCACAATGGTAGATAAAGCTTGCGGGCATCGCAAAGTCGTCGGGAAAGAGGTCTGACATGTGTGCTTGATACCTGACCTCTGGATAATTCTCATCACCCTCCATGATCGAGGCCACGGAAGCAGCTGTGAAGGATTTGGATGCTGACGCAACATCGAAGGGTGTATTAGTAGTCATGGGCCGAGCCGGGTCCAAAGAAGCACGCCTAAAGGCTGTAGACGCAATGTCGTCATTGTGCACGATTGCGATGGCGAGACCTTGGGTATGACGCTTCTTGATGAGTTACTCTACGCGCGAGGCGAACTCTAGAGGACGGAAGATATCTATTACGGCTGTCAGGAACCTAGTGACTGGATTTTCGCTTCCTGTGATGTCTTGTAGGAATCGGTTCCTTGCGTTTGGGAAGGAAAGGAATCGTGCTATTGATTTGGGAAGCCCACGAACACGATTGGGACCAGGTGTTGATGACTTATCTCATCATGACATGAGTGCTTACCCGTGACCGCTTTCCGTAGGATGTAATGGAATACGACTCTGACTAACGACGAAACCACAAAAGTGAACGAATGCCGTTTGCCCCGCCCGTCAGATTTGCCGGCAGGACTAGCTGCTGTAGGTAAATACCGTGGTGGGTAGAATACTGCAAGGTCCAAGGCCATGTCTAATCAGGTTACGTCGTCGGTGTTGGTCATGTCTTTGGACGACACAGCCACCATCCAGATGGGGTCATGGGCGAAGATTTCTCGTATGAGCGGGCCGCTGAGCGAGCTGCTTTGCTATGTCGATCCGCGCAATGACAATCTGGTGCCATCAAGTGCTGCTGTCTCGATGTTCTCTGCGATCGGCCGCGGCCGGCTGGGGTTGGTTCAGTAAAGACTCGGCACATTAACAATCAGGCACGGTTATTCGGGCTCAGCGAGAGACTCAGTCACCCTGAAAAGTAGTACAAATCCTTACTACAAACGATCTACATGCTCTAGAAAGAGACTTATTAGAACAGGCAATGCGGATGTTTCAATGCGGAGCCAGAGGCCGTACTCAGAACAATCACATAACATGCCCACTCATGCGCCTTTCCCATTGTCAATAGCCGCAACAACCTCCTTGGTCTTATCGGTGAGCTGAATGTCGAGAGCAAAGAAGCTGCTGGGTGTTTGGACCCCCTGTAGAATGGAGATGCACTCAGTTATCCCGGAGTGATGAGCATGGTACGACTCTCAGGATGCGTCTCGCGGAGCTGAGCCATTAGCGAGCGGCGAAGAGAAGTAAAGCCGGCTCTAGCAGGTACCTAGCCCATCAATTGGACGGTATCAAGTTGTACGACGATAGAGGAGATGCTGATCATGGTGCCGCCACAAGCGTTTTGGGAAATCGCCCTCCTCGGATCACATCATAGCTTCACCCTGCTCATATCTCACCAGCCATGACATGCCAACAATTGAAACACTGCGAAGTTTTCCACGATTGTCTTTTTGCGCCCTAAAGTAACCCCTTCACTAAAAGTCTGAATAAAGAAGCCAACCTTGACGCGTCAAGTTCCTCCATGGAGGGCAGCCTTAGCATATTGCTACTTCTAGACACCACAGGCTTTCAACAAATCCTCATCCGTCATACCAACATCTCCAACTCTTCTACCATCCTGGCAGTAAGTGCCGCTTTCTGTAAGCTTGAGGTGCTTAACGCCGACCGACTTTTGAGAGTCCACGTCTTCGCAGCTGGTAACAACCTGACTCGATTCGGCATTCTCGAAAGTGCCAACAACTGGGTAGGAATAGGACTCTCCGCTTTCGAACAACTGCTTCAGCTATCATCACGATTAGCTGGACGGCCGTGGCAAAGAAAGGAAACGAGACTTACAGTGGCGTGATACTGGAGATCGACCCTGCTTTGGATCGCCACAGCAGAGCACTGGACACTCTGGCCTGCCTTGACCGTGGTCCTCAGAGCAAATCGCTTCATGCCCTAAGTCGTGCTTTGTTAGTCTCCAAATGCCAACGTTCAAACACAGCCTTCTCATCACGTACCCTTGTAGTCTCGGTGTCTTCTTTGCCGTTTATAGTCTTATCGATGTTCGTTATTTGGTACTTTCCAGACACTTCCCCTTTTGCTGAAACTTCAGCCATCGCCAAGGGAAGGCCGGCGCTCCACTTGACTTCTCCTCCTATAGTAGTTCCGATCTCGTAACCGGCCTCTTTTCCTCCCTCGTGGGAGAAGGTGACTTTACTTTGTGTTTCGGTAACCAGGTATAGGTCAACATCCATCTCGACATCCTGATCCTTTCTGTTGTTGGTGAGAATTTGGGTGGCTTGTACAGTCGTCATCATTCTTTCTCTGCTTGACATTAGCCACTGCCGAGTCATGGTGATACTAGTGTGGTACTCACTCGAAAGGTTTCTGATTGAGCTCTTCAAAACTCGGCTCGAAGTGTGCGTCCGTGAGAATAACCTTTGTCGGTCTCGAATCAGAGAAGTACGTCTCGAGGCCATCAATACAATCTCCTTGACCAGCCCGGAAGCCTAGAAGCATCCCATCGTTGTTGATTCCGCGCTCGACTGGGTACTCCGGTGGAGGGTTGTCCCAGTATTTGCCGGCGTCGAGGGCGCATGCCGTATCTCCGCACTTTTTATTCGTTTGAAGAACCATGCGACCTACTCCTCCCTCCCATCCACCGCCCCAAAGTGAGAACCTGTTAAAGGTATCCACCCAGGGATTCCAGGTAACCTTGCCCATTCTGCCATGCCCATCGTCATCAGGTTCCTTTCCCAGAGTCTGTTCCGTGCCGTCGGTGAAGCCAATTCTGAGCCAACGAAGACAGTTCACGTCTGCTTTAGCTTCAATGGAGTTTGGGAATATGCCCCTGTTCCAGGCGGCTTCACAGAAAGATTCGCCGATCTTGCCAACGGTTCGTGATGGCGCAAAGAAGGGTTGAGGGCGGCCGCAATTATCATCGGGCGGGGCTCGCACCGCAAGACCTTCAACAAAAGTGACTGCAGTAGCAAGACTTCCAACGAAGGAGAGGAGAGAGCTTGGGGACTTCATACTGAAGATGTAATAGACTCGAGGTTGCTGATACTCTGGATGTGACTGTGAAGAACGTTGTTGATGTTTTAGATGTAAATACAACAGGATATCGTTGCTTTTATATTTCGACAGTACTGATCACGTCGGCTTTACTCTTGCTTCTTTCTTTACAATTCCCAGACCTCGTATCATCTAATTCTAGACCCGCCTACCATAATTAGTGCACTTGCTGTTGAATGCTCACGCAATAGCGGGTAGGTAATTCCAACTGAATGACAGTAACAAGGTTAATCCTTAGGTTACGGCGTAGTAATTACTAAAGTGTGAACCGTGAGAGAGTTAAGTATTAGGTTACGGCGTAGTTACTACCAAAGGATTACAAATTGATTAGCAATTCAAGTACGAGTAGCTAGCTTTGAGGGAATCCTTCCTTATACATCTGTACACATGATAAGGCTATGGATTTGGATCGATGTAGACAGCGTGGCGATGTGTCTAGGATGTTGGTTGAACAGAATGGAATAAAAGGGCAGTAGCATATGTAAATGGAGATTTACAGTTATCGAGGATTTGCGTAACAAATATCAAAGCTCGGGGATAAAACAAAAATAGTAAACGATTAAAAGCTTTAGATAATTGTATAAGCTAGAAATATCAACGTTTGATCCGATACTTGGGATTCTTCGCATTGTACAATCTCCCTTTGCCAGAGCGTAGTTAACAGAAATTCATCCAGCCTACAGTTTTATTTAGCGCAATAGCTCTTACGGAGGGCAAAGCATGAACGAAGGATCAACCTCTATTCCGAAATAGGCTATGGTGTGTGGACAGTCGTTTTACGGTGTTGGGAGGCTGGGCAACTCCGGGCACGCAATCGTCGGGACCGAGCAGAAAGGACGGACTCTTCGGGACCGAGCGGGGAGTAGCATCTAAAGATAGAACATGACTGCGAAGGCTGGTGAACCACTGGACCACACCATCTAGGCTCGCGACGCGAGCGACTATCAATGTGATGCAAAGATGAGGGTTTTTGGCTGTTTCGTGAGTAGGCATGGCTAGTCAGCGAATTCAGCAAACGCTGCAGGAAGTTGATGCCACGGGGAGTTTGTGTCTAGTGGTATGAAGATGCTTGGCCATCACTTTTGTATGCACACGTTTTAATTTACTAGAATATCGCGGCGGAATCTGGTGCTCTCAATAACAGCTTCAAAAATCTTCATATTGTCTTTCGCCTCAGGTGCAGTAACAGGGATGTTATCTTCCCGATCGTCCGCTCTAGCGGCTATAAACTAGCGATAGCACTGCAAATACGTTTAAGGCTTCAGGACTGGGAGTGGGTATTCTACCGGGCTTTCGTTACAAATACTCATAAACTTGGTCTTCTCCGGCTCCTCTATACCTTATGCAAGATCTGGAGGCTTTTTTCTGGCGAAGAGCTAGTCTTGCTAGGGGCTAAGCGCAAAGTTTTGTGGCAACTTCCGTTAGTCCTGACGGGCCCGGGAACCTTGGCCAAGTAGCCTTGGTCCTGTGACTGCTGATGGGGATCTTGACGGAGACCTTGACGGAGAAGTCTGGCGAGTAAACCCGTTCGGCTGAAATAGCACCGAGATTCTTAAAGCCGGCCTCGCCTCTAAAGTAAGACCCACGCGGGCCCTAATGATTGACAGCACCCCAAACATGGAACAGACTTAGTCGATGAAGTGGATGCCAAGTTTAAATACAACGCTGCTGCCTGAAGCATTGGTTAGTTGCCCGACCCAAGGACTCCTCGATCCTAGCTAGTATCGATCCAAGTGGGTACTGATATGGCCCGGAAAGCCGTTCTTGATCAAGTCTTTTAAGGTTAGAGAGCCAAGGTCGTAGCGGTGGTTTTGGTACACGAAAAGCAGTTTGTTGTGTCTCCTGGCAATCGAGACAAGAGCCTCGGGTTGCTGAAATGTAGGAACAAATGGCTTCTCTGCTAAGATATGCCTTTCAAGTCCGGGCGCTCGTGTTGACAATCGAATTAACTGATGGGGGACGTTGTGATCACGACCACGTCCACCTCGCCATTAACAACCATATCCGCGACATCCGTGTAGTGCTAGATGGTGGGGAAATCCTTCGAGGCTGAGCTACCGGGATGCATAGTCTCTGGATCATGCTGTACGATCTGTAATTTAGTGTAGCATCTATGAATAGGGCGCCAATGTGAAGCAGTAGACCATGATGAGAAGATACGATAATGCGATGATGAGGTGGGATGGTGACCCGACCGCTTTGACAATGACGTTGAGGTCAAGGTTACCACCTGCTCCTTCAGGGCCGGTCCCTTGTCCGCCACAATCATTGCCCCGATGATGAGGTGATAAGTTCCCATCCCAACCACACCGTAAGTGAGGAGTAGACGACGGCTAGTCCGGTAATCTAAAAAAGACGATTGCAGTACAGATCAAGGCGAGGGTGTAGTTGATGCTTGATGTGATGAAGTTGATGTTGCCAGTCAGATTTCCCGTTTGCAAGAGACGGACCACGTAGTAGGTGATAATACTCTGCTTTGGATATCAGCAATTCGCCCTCAACACAACAACCAGATCCATAAGTTAGAGTTCAACATCATCGGCTTGAGCGTTGGCCTATACCATACGATCCTAGCTCGACAAGCTAGCTTTGTTCAGTCGGGGCGGATAGCCGAGGTTGCTGCCGAATTGCTAATGGCTACAGGAAAAGAAGAAGAAGAAGAAGAAAAAAGCGTGGCTACTTACAGCTCCTATCAGCTGTTGCCAAGTTTGAACCTTGGGATTGCTTCTCTTGAGGTTGGTGTGCGCATGTAGCACAAAGTAGCCATGTGGATTATGCTGGGCTTGCTAAGGACAATAAGTCTATTGAGCTTATTTTTCCTTTGGTTTGCATGTTTGCCACCGAGATACGGCTGGGATAAGACAACTATCAGAGGCAAATGCCTGCCGCAAGTAGGCATCTTTCCTGTCTTAGCAAGTACGCTGAAAACCAAGGGCAGGTTCTGGGAGTGACAGTTTGCTAATAGTAGAAGATGCTCGTGTACTCGCCGACTTGTTCTTCGCCGTGATGCCATGGGTCTTTATGTGGAAGCTTCAAATGAATCGACGAGAGAAGATGGTCATCCTCGTAAGCATGTCTCTTGGAATCATGTGGGTGATCTTAACTTCTCGCCCCGTATTATTGGCGTTTACTGACATTGTCTTAGCGCGGCTATGATTGGCATCAAGCAAGTAACGGAGCTCGCTAAACTTGCCGACGGTGACTACTTGAAAGACGGGTTGGAGTTTTACTGTGGTCGGCGGCCGAAATGGCTGTTACTATGGTGTGCATCTACGTTGCAGTATGCCGGCCCCTACATAAGAGGTATCTGGATCGGTTGATATCAGAACCAACAAAGAGACCTTACCATGATGGACCTAGTGGGGCAAAAGTACTAGAGGATGTGGATCTTCAAAAGCTTAGCCGGACTGAGATAATATTAGCAGCAAAAGGGTCAAGCAAAGCGTCAAATAACGAAGTAAAGCAAGAGGAGATAATTTGTGTACTAGGACGCGAGGGTTACCATATATAGAAAAATAACCTAGGAGAAAATTTAAGTAAAGTTTATGATAATTTATACTGATTTCAAAGTATAAGTTTTGTGATGCAAATAATGATAAAGTTGCTTAGAACTCTTCTCTTAAAACAAACTATCTTAACCTAGTCATCGCTATCAAAAATGCGAGCAATCCCCTCCAAACTATGCCCCTTCGTCTCAGGGAATATGAAGTAGGTAATACTAAAGAATATAACTAATAACACGCAGAACACGATATAATACTTCCATCCAATCTCTTCCAGTCCAACTGGGTTAGCAAATGCCGCAACAATTAGCGAACCATGGATAACAAACAGCTCTACAGCAATGCCCTTGGATCGTAATGAGTAGGGGAAGATCTCGGTCGGGTAGCTAAAGAGAAGAGGCGTCCAGGCAATATCATAGTGAAAGAAATAAGTGAAAAGACAGACAACAACGACAATGCCAGTCGCCTTGCTTCCGGTCTGGATATTCACGGCTGAACAAGCTGTCCAAATGATATACGATACCAGAATGCCTATGATGGACCATAGGAATAATGTGCGCCGGCCAAGCCAGTCGACGAGAAACGCTGCACTCAATGCAACTACAAAGTTGAAGATTTGCAGTAATCCGTTGATAAGGGTCTGATCAAACGTATCGGTGATACCCACGTTATCCAGTACCAGGGTCAAATAATATGACACGACTCCAATCCCGTTCCACTGGGCTATGAGTCCGGTGCAGACCGCGATGAATGTCCGCTTCCTGTTACCCGGGGTACTGACCAGTGCGGACCATCCGACTGACTGAGCAGCCTTTTCCCTCTGGATTGTCTCGACAATCTCCGCAAGCTCTAGACTAATCAATGGACTATCCACAGTCCAAGGGTCGTGGTATTTTTTGAGAAGAGCGGAAGCCTCTTGAGTTCGGTCTTGAGCGACTAGCCAACGGGGAGACTCTGGGACTTGCCAGAAGAACACGATTTGAATCAACGGGAACGAAGCCTGGAGTGCCGAGGGAAGCCTCCATGAGACAGTGCCTAGGTAAGTTTGCGTTCCGAAAGTTGTCCACGAGGCAAGGATCGCGCCGAGATAGTACAAGGTCCAAAAGGCAGAAGTGTACTTGGCACGATGGGTCGGATAAGCAAGCTCAGCAATGAGCATGGGGCTTGGCTGAATAACAAACATGCCGCCAAATCCGACAATGACGCGCGATACGACGAACATGGCGAATGCCATCGAGCCCGCTTGGAGCGCCGAGGCAACGACTATCATTATGATTCCGCTGAAAAGGACAGGTTTGCGGCCGAACTTGTCGGACAAGTGGCCAACGAAGGGAAGGGCGAGAACGGAACCGATGGACTGAGCGGCGTTCACAAGACCAAGAGTTGAGCCCTGCGGATGGGCAAAGTATTCGCGCCATTGGTGTAATGATTGAAGACCATTCATCAGGGAGCCTACATGCAGATATTGTGAGTCAAGTTCAAGCGATGTATGGCATGAAACTGCACTAACCATCATATCCAGCAACGGAACTCGAAAGAAGAGGAACCAGTAGTAGGAGGTTCAAGCGGAGCAGATGTGGTTGCTGGAACCAGTACTTGTCGGTTTGGGGAAGCACCTGGGCTAGAGCTGTGCCGACGATCCTGGTGTCTCGTTCTACCTGAGATAATGACATGGCGGTTATCCGGTTAATCAAGGCCTCGATTTTCTCGCGGCTCACCGGTTACCGAGTGACTTTTAGAATACTAAGATACTTGAGGTGTATCGATAAAGCGCTCAAGAGATGGTATGAGGCAAATTGGATAATTAGCTCAATTGATCATCAGGTGTTGCAAAAGACAAACGTCCTTGCGGGACAACGACAAGGGCCAATAACGTGACATTAGGTGAGGTCTATGAGCGATTTAGTTGAGCTAATAATTACTCTAGGTTTCTCTTGTTGCTAGACAAGGCGGCGCTCTCGTTGATAAGGAACGAGGACGATGGCTGGAGATCGATTACGATAGAGCCATGAAGGTGGGCAGAGGCTTCGCTATCTTCTAGCCCTATCATGATGAGAATCTCTCCTCATGATCTTTCCTTTCTTCTGACTGCGAAGCCATTACATTTGATCGACAACAGCCGAGTACAGCGAGTGGGGCGTCATAAGTTTGGACAATCTAATGCTGTGACTGGCAAACAAAATTGGCGCAGCTGAGGCCCTGTAAATGGATGCGGTCATAGCCATTGACGAAAACCGACGTACATTACGCGCCTCTATCGCCTCAAGAATACAATGTAGCACTTAAAAGTTCCTTGGCTATTCTTATAAGAGGCTGTAGGGGTTAGGATCGTAGGACACAGCATTTAGATGAAGTGCGTAGACTCGTATCACGGGAACGGAACCTTACGCTAGAAAATGCGGGATTTTGTTCTCGCTTCGCCGAGAATATGTATCTTATTCTCGAGTCGTTAGTGTGGAGGATGGCGAGACGACAAGGTCACACTACTGCTCACGCTCACCACTGAGTACTACAGAGCCTTCATTAAAGCGAGAGATGCATCCTTACTTGATCCTGATGATGCCGTCAATGAAAACTATGTAGACACCGGCGTCAGACAAAAAGAACCGTTTCTGGTGTAAGTAAGCGTGTGAGGATCCGTGTCACGGTGCCACACCACACCTTGAGGCCGGCCTTCTACCTTCCAGTAAGCAGCTCAGCCTGGGCATTCCAGACGTCTCGGTCTGTTCTTAGAAAATGGTTCACGTGGGTACCGGTAGGCAGGCTATGTGCGATGCGGCCTGCTGCATTAAACCGGGCCTCTCACCATCCTTTGGCTCGCATAAGGGTGCAACCATCTCAGTCGGTGCGAGGGGGATAGGTTAAGCTTCGAGTTGAAAGGGATGCAGGTGAGAAGTTCGTCAGCTTCTATCAATTCTATTTATATATTTATACTCCGCCAAAATGCTACCTGTGCGGGGAGCTTTGAACCCATTGCCGTCATCCTGACTTCGCCAATCTGTCTCAGCTTTTTATATATCAAATGCCCCAGTACCATATTACCCGGCTCATCACCAACAGCGTCAATACTATTTATGCTAGAGAAACAATAACTCGAAAGTGGCAATTACGAATAACAATAACTATAAACTAGAGTTTTGATAGTCATCCAGTCTAGCAATATTGATAAATATTTTTGAACCTGAACATCTACTCTACCCGCGGAACTTCACCCGGCGCATCTTTTAAGGAAGTTTATTCCTCGTTGTACTCGAAGTCTACATATTCTTTTCCGAGGTCGTCTTGTCCGGGAAAACTGACCCAAATTGGCCGACTCGAATTTTACATCTGGTCAGAATATCTCGTAGACGTGATCCCCTGGTCTTGTTATTGTATGTGCTTTCAGAGAGTGACGAGTCCGTTAGGCATAAGCCGGAGGAACAAATGTGCCGTGGCCGTGGCCGCTATCTCCAATCCTACCAGGATTCAAGACATGTGGCGCTATGGATTGGATCCCATTGAGCGAGTCTACACTAGCGGGCTGCCCACCGCCATGATAGTGTGCGGCTGACAAGCCACTTTACAGCCGGACAACAAATGAATATCGTCTACCATGGTAGCATAGTAGCTCTCTAGCAAAGCTATGACGTAATGATCGCCGCTCTGATCCTGTTCTCGTATTCTCTGTCTTCACCCGCGCCGCCACGTCGAGACATAATAAGCCTGGCCGATCCGTACCTGTTGGCCAAGCAGTTTGCCATTGTCGATACTATCTTCTTCGACAATCGCGACAACTGATTCTCATTCTCCGCACGATACGGGGCATTCACAATATTGTCCTCCCTCAGAATGTATCTAACTTCACTTCTCGTTGTGCTTCCGCTCTTTACGCTCAGCCAAGCATATGGGCATAGCACGACAACCCCTCCTGCTCAACAGTACACCATTCCTTGCGTTGTAGGTCACAACAAACGCTGCCCGAGCAGCTGGACTTGCACGCCAACGGAGACCTGCCACCAATACAAGCCCTGCGGTGGTCTCTGCATCAAACCGTTCCCTACTCCTCCCCCTCAGATCCCCTGTACAGTTGGGAACAACGCACCTTGTCCCTCCGGCAGCACGTGTACGCCCACCACATACTCCACGCCCGGCGTTCCCCAGGGCGGTGCCTGCATCGCTACGGCACCCGGACAGACGATCTGTACCGTGGGCAATAACGCTCCCTGCTCCGCCGGAAGTATCTGCACGCCGACTATGACGTGCACTCCTAATGTGCCATGTGGTGGAGCATGTATTGCCACTTCAATACCTCAGCAAACGACTTCATCAACTAAGAAATAACGGGATGGGTATGGCTGGCGACTCGCATGTGCAAGAGTGGAATGGTCAGGGTTTTGGGCAAAAGCTGATTGATAAAACTTGATTTTAGCTGTAGCAGCAAGATTAAAAATGTGGAAGAAGAATATATTTACGTTCCAATACCCGGGTCAGTCTTGATACTAATTGCAATCTTGCCCGAGTCATCATTCGGCAGCTCGCTCTTGATCTCGACTCCACACGTATCCACGGAAAATGCACTTGTCAATCTTTCGTCGAAGTAAGATGCAGTTGATGGAAGTAAATCATTTCACGCGCTTCCAAACGGTCACAGACTGTTTAGTCACAAGTTCTTTTAAAAAGATACCAATATCATTACCCTGCTTCGGCCCCGACCAGAGCGTACCTTGTTCAAAAAATGAAGCATCGAATGTATGCTAGAATTAGGTAGTGTGTCCGAGACCAATGTAGACGCGATCTTAAGGAGGACTGAACTATAGATCTTAAGCTTGGTGTTTCTATCTAAACATTGTGTCCACCTAAACTAGTCTGTAGCCTTACCAGTTCTTCAAGTTGAAGTAGAAGAAGCCCAAAGAGTTGCAGTCTAGACATACTCTTAACGGAACATACTTTATGCTAGTAGCGAGTGCTAGTATGATATAAGTAACAATATGGAAACAATCTAATACATTGTATTGTATCCCATATCTTGAACCAGAGGGCAAATTGCTCTTCCACGGAGAAATCCGGTCCGCCTCCTAGTAATATTACACGCAGGCTGATATGCAGTTGACTTGAGCTTTAATTACCCCCTCGAGTAGTTTGTTCAACATGTTCAACATGTTTCCCTTCATTCCTTCGCTGGAAGTTCAGTTCTGTTGCCGAGATACGCGGTCTCCATTTATTTCCATACAATGCCTTGCTCTCTTTCTCATCTCTAAACCATAAGATGTCATAATCGCTAGCTGCCGTCAAAATCGCGTCGCGCTGAATATGTCGATATCTAGCTGCATCACGCCCTTCGTTCTTTACGACGGCCATCTTATGGGGTCCAGATAGTGCCGTCTCCGCACGCTGCTCGTCTGGCGTGACAACATGAACGCCCAGTGCTGTCAACTTAGGAACGTTGTAGGCGCGTGAAGCGTAGACCTTTATTCGACCCGCTACATCAGGATGTTTCGTGACAACCTCGTCGGAGAGCAGGTATGTCAACGCGAATTTATCGACGCCTATCGCGTCGCCGAGAACGAAGTGATCTTGTCGCCTCAAGGCACTTTCGAGGGCTTCAGCATAGCGGTCAGTGAATTGTTCTTCAGTGAGGTCCGTATGTCCACTGATAAAGGCAACTCGAGGTGTTTCTTGTAGTTCCGCTGGTCGTGAGGTCATTGTAAGAGTTGAAGTTGTAGGTGTAGCTCTCATAGAAAAATGAGAGAATGAGTCAAACATGTGCGCAGTTCATAGTATAATGATGGGCAACAATGAGGTAAAATAGTAAAAAGGTTCGCTCGGCAGGATGACTCAGACTAGCTGGGTGAGATGACGCAGATTAGCTCGGCGAGATGATTCAGATTAGCGTGGCGGGTTTAACTCAGATTAGTTTAAGGTATGACCTCGCTAAAGACTGACGTCCCTTGCGGGAGAAGCGATAGCAGCCTGTAACGTGATAAATAATCTATCACCCGTCAAGACAGACCTACCGGCAATTGAGATGTAACAGGTGTGTCCAGTCTGGCTAGCAATATCGGTCTTGGCGAGGTCGTTGTTCGTATCCTTCGCGGCGGGAAAGATGGTTTACTCTACTACTACTTTGGGAGGACGATCCAAGATCAGAGCTCCCAAACGATGGGATACCCGAACCTGCCACTTTTGATCCTGCTGACGACGCTGAACGAAATCAAGACCCAGTACGCGAGAAAGGTACCGCACGATAGGCTAGGTTTCATAGGAATGAGACTCTTGATTTTCTATTCAATGACTAACTGAAGCTGGATTCTCATACAGATCAACTGAAATAATGACTGTACCAACTGTCGCCGTCAGTTTCCGATATCAAGATAATGAAGGTTGCAGTTCAAACGCTGTCGCAATGTTGTGTGTTTAAGCTTTTGCCAATGTGACAAAACATCTTGTTCAGAGACCCTTGTAAACCTCCTGCGAGCCAGTGGCAGGGTTAGGAACCGGCGGCGGAATGTAATTGATCGCAAATCCTTCTTCTCCGCCTGCAAGAACACCGGGTTTGTCTTGGTGCACAGCATTCAGGACGGATATGCGCTTAAGAGCCTTCTTGAGCATATCAACCAGCATATCGGCATGCTGTGGGTCAGCAATCTTCCAAATCTTCGCGAAAATTGCTGCAGTAACTGTCAGTCGACCCAGAAGAAGGAACTTAACCGCCGGACTGATGGGTATATTCTCACCTATGGTTTCATCCTGTACCATCACAGAGGCTGTCGACAGCGAACTGGCGACGTTGGTGATGAAGTGGTTCTTCTGCGTGTTACTTAGCTCTTTCCAATGATCTGCGCACTGCTGATAGTCCTGGTCGTCCACTTTGCTCTTGAACCTGGCCACGTGGCCATCCCAGTTCACGTAGCTGATGTTGTGATGGTCTGGTTCTATGCTCTCGTCCTTTCGGATGTAGTTTCGCGTGTTACCGTAGTTGTTCATAGCGTAAGCTCCATCGCGTCTGGTTGGAGTCCAGACCTTCACATTGGCGGCAGGTCTGTTGGTAGGAAGTAGGTCGTTGTTGACTCCCAGGCGGTATCTCTGAGTATCGCCGTACATGAATAGGCGAATTTGCAGCACTAAAATATTAGTATTATTATGAGTAAAAGCCGGCAATAGATAAACAAAGAAAACTTGGAAACATACCTGGATCAGGAGATACGTCCCAGCCTGGTACGATATTGGCAGGATTGAACCCTGCCTGTTCGACTTGGGAAAAGAAGTTCTGGGGATTCTCAGTCAAGGTGATCTTTCCGATTTTAATCACCTCGATACATTGATTGTCGGGAGTGATTTTGGTGGCATCGAAGATGTTGTAATAATTACCACCCTGCTTGGTTGGGTCGATGATTTGTGCCCAAACATTCCAAGTCGGCTTTTTCATCGAGTTGATTTCATCATATAGTCGGCGCGTCAGATAGTCAGGGTCTTTTCCGGCCATGGCAGTCGCCTCATCGAGTGAGAAATAGTCCTTATCCTGATCGGGCACGGGATCGGGGATAAGCCTCAGCTTTACAAATGTCGACTTATAGCTCCCGTCCGGGTTCTTCTTCGTAAAGGTGTACGCGTTGACACTGGATATCTTCATTCTTGAATAGGACTTAGGGGTCCCTTCATCACTGAAGATCCTCATCAAGGCGTTGTAACCTTCGGGGTGATTGTTGAAGTAGCTAGATCAAATTGTGAGCGATGTTGGAACGCTGGTGAGCGGAGCACAATGGATGTCTTACTCCCAGAACTGTACAAAAGTTAGCTAAAGAATTTTGCGATGATTGAAAACGCCAAAACGCACCATGTTTGGGTCAGGCAAGTTGGTCGCCGGATCGCGCTTCGTAGCGTGGACAAGACTCGGGAACTTGACGGGGTCTCTGATCAAAAAAATGTCCTTGCCAATTCAGTCAGCAGCTGCTGAAACTTTCTCAAACCTCACTAGGCTTTACTAACGGGGTTCAAGAACGCCCAGTCCAGGTTTCCCTCCTCGGTGTAGAGCTTGAAGGCCGCCCCTTTTGTGTCTCTGACTGTGTCTGGGTAGCCACGCTCCCCGGCGACAGTAGAGAATCGAGCGAAGAGCCGAGTCATCTTATTGACACCGGTAGGTTGAAGGAACTTGGCATCGGTATACTTGGCGAGATCAGAGTTAGTAAGCTCGAATTGGCCAAATGCGCCCACTCCTTTTGCGTGGACATATCTGTACATAACACGCAGACGGATGGTTAGCCTGGCGGGAGCTTGTAATTCAAGTTCTCGGGAAGTGTTTCATTACCTCTCCGGAATCCGCTCCCGGGTGACATGGGAAAGTGTTTCGATCACATTGAGGTCCTGCATAAGCTGCGAGGCATATCGGTTCTGGTGCTCTGACTTCGAGACTTGCTCACCCAACAGGGGATCTTGGATCGGGCAGCCTGATGGAAATTAGATTCTGATGCCTTTGGAGCAAGTTTCATGAAACTTACCATTGGCCAAGGTGAAGACATGTTTATCATTGTCTTGTGCAGCTGGCACGTCAAGTCGTCCTGCGTCAGTGCTTGCCATGGTAGAGTCACCTGCCCAACTATGTTAGGTGTGCTCGTCAAGTTTTATTGTGCTTGTTGTGACTCTGACCTTGGCTCTGAGCCGCCAAGGGCCTTGATGGAATCGTCTGTGACCAGTATCAGTATGGGAGTTTGAGCTTCCATCGTTGCGCACGTACGGTCTGCTTCGGTATAAACGACATGGTGGATATTGAGTGAGATGTTGATGTACGTTTCTGCGTTGAGGTTCGTGAATGAAGATACGAAAGAATAGGATTGCGAAAGGCTTGCTCTTAAGTTAGCTACTTCCGTGGGAACAGGAGCTAAATAGGGCGTTGTCAGACGGGCTGACGGAACATTCCGCAGACTCACACCTGGTAAGTCGGAGATTATCACGTTGTAAATTTGTTCACAAGACCCGCTAACCGTATAAGAGTAACACGAGGCTGGTATCATCCATGTCACATCAGAACTCAGCCGCAATGGTCTATCGAAGTTTGATTTCGACACCTGATCACCCTGGCCGAGACTGATGAGGTACACAATAAACATGCAGACTAGGCAAGTATGCAGATCAATAGATTTACACCCCAATGATCTGCACACTTGATTCGTCTGCATGCTTGTTATGTACGTCATGTCATTGTGTATCTACTCTTGTTAAAATTTTCATCTGCTTGGCCAGAACGGGAGTATGGGGCCGGGCTCTCTTTCATCATGATGTGGCAAATGGAACTGCAATATTGATTTTGGTAGAGAGGAGTGCCTGTACTTTCTATATAGCAGCGGCAGATGGCATCTTATTAGACAACCAGAAGCATAGCTTAGTTCCCCAGAGATCTCTCAATCATAATTCATACACATAACCAATTCTTGCCTCAATCTTATTATCATTATGAGATTTTCGCTCCCAGCCTTCGGCCTGTTGCTTACGGGGGCGCTTGCTAGTGGCTCTCAGGTGCCCTTACCGGAAGGCCGTACCGCAAGCCATCATTCCACTCATGACGCCCATCCGGGAGCGGGCTGTGATAGAAAAATCAACCCAGGGGTTACCAATGATCCGAAGCAGGTCGAGTCCAAGTGCTATGACTATGTCATTGCCGGTGGCGGGCTGACCGGCCTCACGATAGCTTCGAAGCTTGTCGAGACATCCAAGGTCCTGGTCATAGAGAGCGGATACTACGGCTCCGAGTACGGGCCGATCATTGATGACCTGAACACTTACGGCCAGATATTCGGCAGCAGTGTCGACCACGCCTACGAGACGAGTCCGCAGCTGGTCGGTAATGATGGCGAAATCGGCTTGGACAAAGACGTCAAGATCGTTCGATCTGGCAACGGTCTCGGCGGCTCCACGCTTATCAATGGAGGGACCTGGACGCGCCCTCACAAGTCCCAGCTCGATTCTTGGAAGAAGTTCGGGAACAACGGCTGGAATTGGGCTGATCTTGAACCATACATGAACAAGATCGAAAGCTTTCGAGATCCAGCAAAAGACCCAGGCCTTACCCCTCACTCTCTACATCATTTCGATCCCAGCTGCCATCACAATGCAACTGCTCCCCAAGGAAAAGTCCAGGTCGGGGCCCGTGATAGGAAATACTCATGGTCTCCACTGATTGGGGCACTGATGAACACTGTCAGCAAGACCTACTCAGAGGTGAAGAATCAGAAAGACTTGTGCTGCGGCGACCCGACTGGAGTATCCATGTTTCTGAACACGCTCACCGAGACCCAAGTTCGCACAGACGCTGCCAGATCATGGCTGGATCCTATCCTCAAGGACCCAACGCTCAAGAATAACATCACTGTCTTGACGGGACAGCTGGTCGGGAAGGTTCATCTCGAGAAGAAACAAGGCCTCCCGGACGGTGCCAAATACAGAGCAACGGGCGTTGAGTTCGGAGTACACAACAAGACGGCGTGGAAGTGGGACGTCTGGGCGGACAAAGAAGTTCTTGTGGCCGCGGGTTCCGCCATCTCCCCTCTGATCCTCCAATGGTCCGGCATTGGCCCAAAACAATGGCTCGACAAGGCCAAGATCACCCAACTGGTCGATCTCCCCGTGGGATACAACTTGCAGGATCAGACCACGACGTCTGTGGTCTCGAATGTGACAGACGCGGGATTTGGCCAAGGACAGGCAGCCTACTTTGCGACCTTTAAGCAAGTCTTCGGTCCGCAGCACGCCTTGGAGTTTGAAAAGAAACTGAGTTCTTCCAAGACGCTGGACAAGTACGCGACGGACACAGTCAACGGGGGCGGCTTTCACAACAAGACTGCGCTCTTGAAGCAGTATGAAAACTACCGAGATTGGCTCCTGAAGGACAAAGTCGCGTACGCCGAGCTCTTCCTGGACACGGACAACCGCACGCACTTTGACCTCTGGAACCTGATCCCTTTTACTCGGGGCTACGTCAAGGTGCTGGACAACGACCCTTACCTGCGGAGCTTCGAGTATAACCCGCGGTATTTTGAGAACGAGCTGGACGTCATGGGCCAGGCGGCGGCCACATGGTTGGCCAGGAACCTGACGCTGACCCACGATATGGACGAGTACACCACCGACGAGCTAATCCCAGGGCGTCACGTACGTCCGGAGGCTCACCTGAATGAGTGGGCCGACTACGTGAAGCAGAACTTCCGGCCAAACTACCACGGCGTAGGCACCTGCTCGATGATGAGCAGGGATCTCGGAGGCGTCGTCAGCGACAAGGCCAAGGTCTACGATGTTGCAGGGCTCCGGGTCGTGGACGGATCCATCCCGCCGACGCAGGTCTCTTCGCATGTCATGACAGTCTTTTATGCGATGGCTGCCAAAATCGCCGATGCTATTATTGAAGACGGTAAAACGAAACCGCCTAGTGGCCCAGGAAAATCCAGTGCTGTTGGGGAGCTCTAGGGGCTGACATTATTGGTCGTGGTGTCGTGAGGAGGATGCAAGGGTGGCCGTTAATGGTGGGTAAGAAATTGGAATAGGCTAGCACTCCATAGAGCAACCAGCAATCGAAGGTTTCTCACTCACCAAATATAGAATAAGTTTCAATAATAGCGGTGATCACAGACACGCTGCTGATCCGCATGTCCATTTGCCTCAGGGGCTCGGCACCTAGTAGCAATGACCGGTGATTCATTCGGTAGTGATTGACATAGAACGGCAGCCATGAGGAACCAGCGAGAGTTGATCGACCTGCCTGGATCCAGCATCCTATCACACCCCAGCCTTCTTCCTCGTGTCTTGTACATTCGCTATCGACAGAACGCCCTGCCCGTCACAAACTACTCGGGCCTGTCCCTCCCCGGCCTGATGCAGTGTTCTTTGACCGTCTGGACTGACAGATGACGAAGTGAGGCTTAGACAACAAAGCGCGCAGCTGATCAACCAGACTAGTGCCGCCGCGAATTGCAAAATTAGGCAGGGAGTCGCCCAAGAATCTGTCGGTGATTTCGATTAAGGTAAGCCGTATTGGCTGCTCCAGCTGAACCGAGGCAGCGCGTCGGCCCTCAGTCTACATTGAGACAAGCAACAAGTGCGGGATAAGCAACTCTTGTCACGACACGAGAAAAGATGCATCCAGGCCCAGCTGACCTTTCAGGCATCCGCCGTTGGACGGGACGCGACAGGCAAGGTTTGACAATGACGCGATTCGACGGCTACGACGCGGACGTCAAACGTGTCTATCACCACCCCCTGATGACCGCCTCCCTCGCCCGCGCTTAATACGATGTGCTCAAGCATGAACCTTGCCACGCTGCCGAATTAGCCAGCTTCCATCCCAAACTGGCATACCCCTCATTGTCTGCTTCCCGCTATTGGCAAGCTGCATACACGTTGTCCGAACTCTGCATCTGATCCGCTCCAGATCCGGATGACCTATGGACGCGAGATGACTGGGTCGGCTAGCCACCCGTTTTTTTTGACAGGCTGAAGGCTCGTTACGCTAGCTCTGCATGGCTGATCTATGGATACGAACTTGCGCCTCCACGGCCGTCAGCCAGCCACGCGCACGCAGTTGGTCTGACGGAGAATGTCGGACATAAGCCAACGTCAGCGGCTTCGTCCAACTTGTCTTACCAACGCGATGATCACCTGCCCATAGTCACGACCTCAGCTCGACAATGGCAATGTGCAAAACTGATTCAAGGTTAGTGCAGCATCGGGCGTCCGGACGGCGGCATCTTTGCAAACGTTTGGTTGGCGATGCTATAAAATCTCCACGCCGGTAAACGGCACTAATTCTTTCAGCTACCCCACATTGGTGAATCTTATTCTTATCCAGTCGCTACTACGGCCCGTCCCGTCAGCAATTTTGTCGATCTTGGTTCAACTCCGACGCTGGAACCGCGGTGGCTGCAGCCGGTCAGCTTGGCGCGTCTTCGATCAGGCCGTTTTTCCAGGCTCACAACGGGGATAGGTTCGTAATGAGAAGCCGATGATTGGGTCAAATTCGGGTCTTTTCCCTCCGCGTCGAAGTAGGTGCTAAAGTCTACGAATCGGTGCGGGTTACGACGGTAATGCATTTCGAGGCTAAGAGCTGTAGGGTAGGCCATTTCGAGACGGCTCAAGTCCAGACACAGTGTGCGCCGCGACCTGCCCGTTAGTAGTAGGGAGGATTGCTTAAAGCCCGTTGGAGAAAGTCTAAACTGGATTAGCCATACTTTGGGTTTCTGGGTTACCATCAGGAACAAACTGCCCATAAATTATAGGACCGGGTTCCAGAGTCATCTGTGCTGCGTAAACTCAAAGCGTGGGGACGCCAATTCTGAAAATACCATAATAGCTGACTCCAGAACTGTTCGGAAGTACGTACGAAGGACGCCGGATAAGTGTCTTAGCGATATTTTATAATGTGTAGACTAATCTATTCCAGAATTTTAGATTCTTGATATGCCTGAGCGCGCCTTGAACTGTTAATATGTTCTTGAGACATAGAGTGACTACCCTTTAAGAGCGATTGGGGATGATTAATAGGTCGTGTTATTCCAACTATTGATTCCTCTCTCGCCCAGGGGGTGTTAGGGCTTTTTGGTTCACATTGTGTAGGTTTTCGATATCAAGGTGTGCATTGCCATTATGAATATGAACTTTGCCCTTTCATACATACTTTCAAACGTTAAATCGCACAGAATTAAGTATCTCATATGATGACCGTGAGAGATTGGCGAAGACAAGCATAGGACTTTTCTTGAAGAAAAGTACGTAAGGAGGAAAAGCCAATGGCTGGGAAAAGGCCGATTAACGACACATTCTAGCGTAGACGCAATGACTATCCGCCTATATGCTATATAGACAGCACTCGACCTAGCTCTGAACTTTCCGAATGTCTTCTTAGAGGCAATTTAAGCGTGTTGAAATTTATAGTGGTTGGATGGTGACTTGCCAAGCAATGGTGGTGAGTTAAGGATGCTGTCCTATAATTTATAATTATCTGCAGATTGCCGATAGGAACTTTTCAAGCAGCGGTGTACAGTACTGATAGCGTAGCCAACGTCCCTGCTAAAATTCATGCATTCTCTACTCCGTATTTCCCGTCGTGACGATGGAAAAGATGCTAGTTTGTGACTGGAGGAGTGGACTGCTGCTCTCGCGTTTGGTATCACGGATTCGATCAAACTGTATGAGCCTAGATAGTAAGAAGTTTGATATGGGAAGTATTGTAGGCATAGATTCTGAACCTGGTGAAATTGAATAAGCCAATTCTGCTTTATAAACGACTACCTGTACTCGAGTCTAAGCTATTTGAAGACTATCGTCATTGCATCGGTCCGACATATCTACCAAGTGGAACTATATCATTACTCACTAGAACGATTTATCCGTAAGTCTAGTATTACTCGGACAGAAAATAATTGTAGCAAAAGAGTGCGACCAGGGGTTGGGACTCTATCGTGAGCCTCAAATCTGCCGATGGCTACCCTGGCCCACCGTTTACTTACAAGTGCTGATTCCACGTGCGGCCCTAATGAGTTTCAGTCCTTCCTGAAATTGCTATCTATCTGCTGTCGATCGCTTAGCTTGGTGATTGCGTACGACTCTCACGTTGAACTAGACGCTGTCTATGCTGAGTAAGTTTGATAAGCTCCGTATATGGGTGTCGATTCAAACACAGTGACCTTTAGTTTCTCGCTCCTAGACATGAAAGAAAGTGTGCTCTCTCCTAGGCTGGCTTATGTGGTAATAAGCGAGATTGATCCCCATCAGAATGGTACGCCAAGGATTTTATACCCTAGAACCATTGGTCACCTCCGAGCATCATGCAGGGTTTTGGCAAGCCCTCGTACGACTTGGGAGCCTGTTCTTGCTCCTGTTCCATCCCTGGCTAGCCTGAGTCGCTACAGCTTTATTCTTCAACAATGAATAGGCTGGCCCGAGGACCGGCATCATCCGATGTGTCCAGTCCCATAAGAACTGCCAAGGTTCTCTGCTCCTCATTCGTCGAAATGGCAGCCCCGAATTTGCTTTATCTCGCTTATTCTTATAGTTATATGTTTGCTGAATACTCTCTTGGCATTCAGGCCCCCTGATTATCGGAGCTGACCGAACCCAGAGAGGCAGCGGGCTGTCTTTTAGTAATACGCAAATAATAGTCATGCTAATGTGTGGAGGGGGGTTATAAATCAGCTATAATACCCTCGGCTCCTTACCTTTCAGATTCTAGCCTGTGGAATAGTACTTGCAACACCCAGCACGTCTGGCTTCAGGACCTGCGTTGTTAATTTAGCCTTTCATCAACAACATCGCTTATCCAGATATATTTGCGTCTATACAGAATGCATAGGCCGCGTTCTTTCCTTCATGGTTTCTTCCTTGCCGGTTTCTGGATCCTCCTCTGCAATGGAACACCAACAAAAAATTTGGCATATGTCTACCGCGCAGACAGTAGGGCTCCCAGCGAGATACAGAAACTCGGGGGCTTCATGCCCCATGGCCTCTCTCAGCCGGGATTGCCTCTGGAAATCAGTCTTTGGAAGCACGTACATGGAGATGCTTCATACGCCGACGAACACGGGGATATGTACGCCAGTGGTGGCGCACGGAACGATGGATACCTTTCTACGACCTGGGACAAAAAGCTGGCTGAAAGTTGGGCGCCTGCCTTCCAACGCGGTAACGGTTACGTTTATCAAATTCACGTTACCCCTAATATGATCGACTGTAAAGCTACTTTGGGACGCTTCTACGAACCAGTGGAGCGCGAAAAGGAATACGCAGCTCTTGGAGGCATCAAATTTGATCAAATCTACAGTTGGACTCCATTTTCAAATTACAAGAAGGGCAAGCAAAAATTGAACAAGGCCTACAGCAAGTCCAGGTATCACAAGTTGGGCGCTGGCGGCGCCCAACCTCAACTCGCCGGTTTTCCCGCAGGCCATGAAGCTTGTAATGAGGAGCCTTGGAAGAGTCAACTCGGATCATGCTCAGATAATGAGAGACCTGCTTTGAGCAAACCACCGTATATCCCACCAAACAAGCAAACAACCAATGTCCCTACGAAGCAATTTCTCAAGAAGCCTATCCAGCACCCTACGCCGCTAGGACAAATCAACGGCAACCTGGACCAGCCTGATCTTTAACTGGCCAAGAGATACATGGCTTCTATAAGTATTTGATGGTCTCGACCAGCCCTTTAACATGATTGCATGCCATACGTCTAGAGGCAGCTATGGCCGACCCGTTGGTTAATTCTGTATTGTCCGACAGTTTCCTTTGACATGATCTAAGTGTTTAATGTGTTTAAAATAAAAGAGATGAAGGAAGCTGTAAAGAGACTTCGTCATTGTCTTCTGGACTTGCAGGACACTACAGTATACTTCTACATACATTTATTTTAGCCAATTTGCCTTCCTATGCCTGGTTTGCATAGCTTTGCCGCCTTAGTCTCACGCATTGACTCCATTCCAAAAGGCTGCCCAGACGCCCAAGTGCCGCCTTTTGAGATCACCCCCTTGCGTCGCGACTCCCTTTTCCCTGGAACTTGACGGTAACCCTTACTACCGTTTTGGTCAAGATCTCGGACGACGATGTTGTTCATCCTATCTCTGGCGGCTTTGCTCAGTACAGTGAAAGTTCGAGTGTTTGTTGAGTTCGGCTACGGGGGTAGATACCCACGATTCTGAAGGCCACTGCTGCTGACGGCAGCGAAGAGAAGGGTATCAGATATTATATCTTGATCCTTGCTGCTGGTACACATACCAAACTTAACATGCCTACAAGTCGAGAGGCTCCACCGAGTATATGAAAGAGGCTCTTCATCAACTCCAGGCTCACGTCAAGGAGGCCAAGACTATTGTTGTGGCTGGTGCTAGACCTGCTAGTGTCGAATTGGCTGGCGAGCTGACTGATGGTTATGGAGGGTCTAAAGAAATTGTCTCAGTAGCTATCAGATGACTTCGGAATCGTTAATGCCGTGCCAGGCCGATGTCCTTGTCACAGCTCAGCAGCAGCAACACCGTTCTACATGGCTTTACTTCTCGCATGACCACCAATACCACCAAATACCTCGGTATTTTAGGTATTGATGTTCGCGTCAACTCCAAAGTTGGACAAACCCATGAGCTATCCGAAGGAAGGGTGGAGATTATCTTCGCCTCCGGTGACAAGCTGACAACCGACATGCACATCCTCACCTATGGGGTGGTTCCTAGTTCTCCCTACCTGCCAAAGTTATGCTCAACGCGCGTGACTTCCGAAGTCGACGATTTTCCGAGCGTCGAAGGGGTTAAGGATGTCTGCGCCATCGGTGAGGCTTCTGACTGCGAGGTCATGAATTTCTTATCCCTTGAGGCCTAGTCTAAACACACGGCCAACAACCCTGTTTTTATTGCGTCAGGGAAGTAGCCTCTTGTTTACCAGAAGAACTCTTTCAGTGTGTTGCCCCCTGCTAGTGAACATCTCCTTCTTGCCGAATATTACCATGCAGTAAGAATATGTCTGATGTGGTCTGAAACAGAGATGATTGGGGTATGCGTGAGCAAGAACTATGCTACCGGCCATTTCAACCGCAGCCCACGTCCCAGCTTCCTTCTCATCAGGCTACGAAAAGTCTTCTTCATAAACTAGCTTCCTGGCCCCGTTGACGGCTCGGGTTACTAAGTACCGAAAGTCAACGACCGCTTCACGATCGAAGGGAACGCAATTACAGCGCTTTTACTGCGCAGTCAAGTTGAATTCAACGCTTGACGACATAAACTCTGTAGCTTTGTTTGCACACCCATATTCCCTTTGCATTTTATGCCACTATTGGTCAGTGTTTTGACGCGCCTTGAGTCATGGCAGTCTGGATGGGTAGGATATCGAGACTCAATCGCACCGCATTGCTCCACAAGTATCCTTGCCTCCATCTCTCATTCCAGATCTTCTAGAATATGCAAATGCTTCTTTCGGTGCTTAAACAATGGGTTGAGGAATTAATGCGAGGAAAGTGTCCTGTGCAGTAGCTCCTGATCTTCTGTCTGTAGCACATCTCATGATGAATAAAGAGCATACAGGTCCAAGAATAAGATTGGTGGCGATTTGTATTCGCAGTATGCCATAGCCTCGGCAGTAATTTGCTGCAGGGCTTGAGAGTCTCGAAACCCTATTGTGGTCAAGTGTAGATAGATCCCGGCCGCGTGGGAAAAGAACTGTGTGACCTTTGCGATCGTACCACTCGTTTTGCGTCGCAGATCATGTGTTTCCCGCATTAGAGTCATTGCTTGCTGGTTGGCTTGGCGGAAGACGTCTCGGATATCAGCAACCTCTAGGTCGTTTTCGGAAAAGCCCCTGGTTGTGGTCGTCGTAGTCTGCAGCGCAGCGATACGAGTGATTTGGGGTATAACTTTTTTTTGACATTCCATTACTTCCTCCGGTTGTATTCCAGACTCTGTCCTGAGATCCATGCCGTGCGTCGATAGGAATCTTGGTTCGGCCCCTCCGTGATAGATCCAATTGTATCTAGCTAGAGCACTGCGCCGCTCATGAATCGCATGGAAGAAACGTCTTCACGAAGGCCAGTTCCCTCACCATCTAATCCAGTACTGTTACGAAGGATTGCTAGCGTCTCTTCTGTATGCTTGGCAGCCTTTTTTCCTCTTTCATAGCAGAGTGACACATCTCGATCACACCGCGGAGGTGCGTCCTCCAGCCATCTGCCTCACCAATAAATGCCTAAAAATGATAAGCAACCATACATGCGGTTTAAAAAAAAAAGGATTAAGACCTATGATGTCGACTTTACGTTCAGGTTGAGAGCTGAAGGTGATGCAGGCCAATAAGCTACCGTAAATATATCACAGCCTGCCGCCCTAGGTCTTGCATCACCCACCTTAGATGCCACTTATCAGAAGATGGTGACTGATCTCTCGTGGGACTCAAACGCACATATCGCTACAATGTCAACTGAAATGATAAAAATCTCCGATATCAAACGGGTCTATGGCCTCGTTTGTGTCTCAGCGCGGAGCTAGACCGCAGAGCAAGTCTGAACATGGATCCCGTCCCCTAATCTTATTACTGATATTGGTTGCTGTCCTTTGAGAACAGAGATCTTACGAGCTCAAATTTCATTGTCAAAAGAGTTCTGCGTTTGTTTCCGCCTAAACACTCATCTAAGCAATCATCGTTATAGTAACATCATATTCAAACCTTGTCCCCGTAGGTAGGGCCTAGAAACCCCTATGTGTATCCGGAGCACCTCGTTGATGGTTGCAAAAAAATCAAGGCTCGAATTTTTGCCCTGTAGCGTGGCAAATTGGAGGTGCGCCATGGCACACCCTTTCAGGCCTTTGCACACTCAAAGGGATAGACATCTCATGACTTACTATATCCTGTGACTTGACAGGAGTCAGCCTACAGATTCCCACAGGTCTACCAGTCCCGCAGCCAAATCGGACTTTCGGAACACATTGTCAAGGACAATTTGACCCACACTCACGCATTTTCGCGACCAAAGGCGTGGACATCCGAGATGGGTTAGCTCTGACTGCAGCCTCAGCCTCACTTCTCGAGGGATCAGCGCGCCGCTCTGCTTTCCTAGGGTGGCGTGGTATGTATCTTGCCCTTCCGGGATAAGTCCACGAGCTTCTAGCTATGCGTGCTGTCAGGCGGACGACTATGTCAGCACTTTGGTCTCATCGCTTCTGGCTTCCGATGCTTGACGCTGCCGATATCTGCGGTAGTAGCTGGGCTGGGCATGTTGGGCCGGCTGCGGTTCGGCCACGTCGGAGTTCTCTCCTGTTTATCAATGCTGATTGGTAGGTAACTCAAGGCAAATGTCTGCCTTGTTTACGCTGGTGGCGCGGAATCCAAAACATGGGGTCGATGGCCATCTCCTCTTCGAGGCCCTGTTCTTTGTCACCTCCTCCATCATCACCAAAGCCACTCTGCCAATGTTAGATACCTCGCAGCGCTTTACCGGCACCTAGCAGCAACCGCATCGGTCCCGAACTACCCGGCCTAACCAGCGCTATCGCACAAGCGCGCTTTCTCTCCGAGGGACGCGCCCGCATTTGCGACCACGACGGGCCGCTACTCTCTCCGTTTTGATAGACGGGGATTGAATGGACTCGTACTTTTCTCCCTGCCTCGAATTCCTCTCCGAAACCGAAGCCGAGATCTCATCAGGCATAACGTCAAGCGTAGCCGCCATCCGCTCAATCGACTCTGACACTCTTACGCCTCTCCCACAAATTCCCTGCGATCGAGTTGACAATGCGTCTGATCAACATAAGCACATTGGAATTGGAAACGTTTATTGACGATGACATTCCCCTATACGCTATTTTGTCGCATACCTGGGGAGCCGACAACGAAGAAATATCCTTTGGGGATATTCAGAAGGGAATCGTTGAAAAACCCGGGAATGGAGGAAAGAAATTGAGAGGATGTTTCAAGAAAGCCGAGGATGACCAGATCAAATACGCTTGGATTGATACCTGCTGCATTAACAAGGATAGTTCTAAGGAACTGGACGAAGCTATCAACTCAATGTTCCAGTGGTACAAAAAGGCTTCATACTGCTATGTCTACCTTTCGGACGTTCCCCACGGAGATGATCCTTGGGATGCAGGATCAAAATTCCAATACAGCCGTTGGTTTCGGCGTGGATGGACCTTGCAGGAGCTTATGGCCCCGGAGAAAGTACGTTTTTACAACCAAGAGTGGACCCTCATTGGAACGAAAGAGGGCCTATATGGAGCGATCGAGACTGTCACAGGCATCTCTCGAAGCTTCCTACTTGGTTGGCAGGACTTTCGGCAAGCGAGTGTAGCGCAGCGTATGTCTTGGGCTGCGAGACGGGAAACCTCCCGAAGAGAAGATGCCGCTTATTGCCTCCTGGGGATCTTCGATGTTACCATGCCAATGCTTTACGGCGAAGGCGATAAAGCAATAGTTCGGCTGCAGCAGGAGATAATGCAAAGAACTAGTGACCAATCCATATTGACATGGGGACTTGGCACTCCGGAACACACGCCGCAAGAGTCGGTCAATGCCATATCCGGTGGGATCCTTGCGACAGCTCCATCAGATTTTGAAAACTGCGGGCGTATTGTTCTGAGGGAACTGAATACAACGCCCCTCACCCGCTTCGACGTTTATGGTGGCTGTCTTCGAGTTCGGCTCTTCCTACATACAACCTCGAATGGTGAGACTTACGGTCTGCTAGACTGTGGTCTAGAAGGTCATACAGACCAAGATGTCGGAATCCCACTCCACAGGGTGGTTTCCGATGTGGAATCTGATGAGTACCTTAGACCGCAGGGACGTAACCCTATCTTGCTCACGAGGAATGCGTCCAGCGCCTCACGGACACTCATTCATATCCAGATGGAGCGACAAAGCGGGCCGCGCGAGGCTGTGCGTCCAAGATGTTGGCTCCACATAGATGGTTATCAGAGAATCAACTTGAAGCTAGATGAGATTTACCCCCCGGTTCGTTTGGAACAAGGGCGCATCCTGCTCAGGGAGGCAAGCGAACCAGCTGGGGATCTCTTCCAGCGATATTGGGTCCGGTTCCGCCCCCAAAACGACAGATCCCAAGACTTCATCATGATGATTGAGGTTGAGCAGCTTGGATTGCACCCGCAGGTTCACTGCCACGTCATGACATCATCTGAAAATGTCTCTTTGGAGGATCTATCACTGAAATTCATCTACATGAGCCCTGAAGTCCTAGGGAGGCAGACTGCTAGCAATGGTGAGCTCAGCGTTATGGCGACTGTTAAGGAGGAGCAGACCGCACAAGGGCCTATGTTCATTGTCAGATTGGCCCAGGCATCGAGGCCGCCGCAGGCCTCTGTCGACGCGAGCTTAGAGTTGCATCGAACAAATTTGAAGCTCGAGCTGGCGGGAAGTCCGCAAGAAGAAAATCGGGTTCGGCTAGAGATGGAACAATTAGCCAAGGAGGAGAGTGAGCTAATTACCTACTTAGATCAGATGAGGAAAGGTCTAGCAGCAACTGAGGAGAAATTGCAAAAGCTAGGCGATGAGAAGAGACTATTATCCGATCGAATTGAGAAAGGGCTTCAACAAGCGAAAGAGCTCAGGAGTAGGCTCACTGAGGCCGCGCAGCATCGAGATGAACGGTCAGAACGAGAATCAGGAATAAAGCGACGTCTCGATGAGCTTGGAATTAAAGAGACTTCTGAGAATTGGCTCGAGACGAACTTCAAGGCGCAGCTCGAAGCACGCAGACCTAGGGACCGTTCAGAGACTCAAAGGGGCTTCCCGTGGACATTCAAAAAGGCTGAGACTGAGAGTGAGCTTATCGACAGGCAGGTGTCTCTATTCTGGGCTGTATTAAACAGCCACAAGGCCGCCACCAAGTTGCTACTCGAGAGGGGCGCCGATCTCGAGATGAAGGACAAGGAGGGCTGTACGCTGCTCTACCTGTTTGCATACCATGGACACAGTGCCATGGTGAGCTTCCTGCTCAAGTTAGGCGCTGACTTCGAGACAAAGAATCATCAAGGCGATGGGCTACTCTATGATGCTGCGTTTCAGGGGCATAAGGATATAGTCAGACTCTTACTCGAGAAGGGTGCTAACCTCGAGGCGGAAGATAAAGAAGGTTGGACGCCACTCCATGCTGCTGTATCTCAAGGACATAAGGCTATAGTAAGACTCTTACTTGAGAAGGGCGCTAATCTCGAGGCGAAAGATATATACGGCTGGACGCCACTCCACGATGTTGCGTTTCGAGGGGATGAGGCTATAGTCAGACTCTTACTTGAGAAGGCTGTTAATCTCGAGGCGAAAGATAAGGACGGTTGGACGCCACTCCATGCTGCTGCATCTCAAGGACATGAGATTATACTAAGGTTATTGCTCGAGAAGGGTGCCAATCTCAATACTCAAGATAAAGACGGTTGGACGCCGCTCTATGGGGCTACAATGGATGGACATGGGGTTATAGCAAGGTTACTTCTTGAGAAAGGTGCTAACCCTAGAGTGGAGAATCAGGCTAAAGATACGCCTCTCCATTCTGCTGCTGCACATCGGGGAGATGAGGCTGTAGTGAGGCTACTGCTTGAGAAGGGTGCTGATATTGAGGCCAAAAATTCACGAGGTGAAACACCACTGCAGTGCGCTCTAGCAAAGAGACATTGGGCGGTAGTTCACCTTCTGGGCGGGGGGGCCCGTTGAAGGAAGATTCCGAGATCACCGGTCTTCTCGGAGATCTCGGATTAAAAAAAGTCTTGAGGTTTTGTTAAGTAGCGACTACCTATTCTATCATTCCTTTTGTGTTTTCTCTTGTGTTTAAGTTTTCTTACTTCTCTATTCCTCAATACCGGTAGGTAGTCAATACTGTTGTGAGGCTGCGTTCTATACTAATTATTCCTCACCTCTCTCTATCAATCTTTAATGAGGGGTTATTCATTTTTAGTGCGGGAGGTGATTCTACTAGTGTCGCCGTTGCTACTCAACTTCTTGTCGTTAAAAGCATTGATGCAGGCATTGCTTAGCTACGAGCTCCACTTGCGGAACTGGACAAACGTGATGTTGAAGGTTGATTTGAATATGGAGCATTAATCTCGGGATATGATAACGTGCCACCGTAGTTGCTTGCGAGCGGGAGGGACTTGGTATATGTTTCAACGGAGGGGTACCCAGGAGCAGTGGCTGGTTGTGCCGCTCGGCGTGTATGCTGAAGGTGTAACAGAGGTTAACGTCGCGGCATCTCCGTGAGAGCAGTAGACGTCCCCCAGCAGGAATTTTGAGCAGTCCAATTTAAGCAAAAGACCCCATTGCCACAGATGATCCAACGTAGTACTACGTTCAGCCTCAATCTTGGAGCAGTCATCACCAAAGATGGCTCTATGCAATTCTGTATTTCAGCATTTTGGTGACAGTGAGCCAAGTAGGACACAGTAACTTGCGTTGTAACAATGGTCTATCGGGCCGTTAGGTGACGGCGTAGGAGTTGTCACACAGGTTTGTTTGACGCTGCCCTTGAGTTAATGCTGACATGTTGTCGAATCCTGCCGTTGGCCAGAATAGTCACTGACATCGATGAACTTTAGGTACATTGAGCCCACCGAAATCGTGTCTCTAGGGAAGATTGTCGGCTGATTCAATGTCAACAAGTTGGATCTGCACGGAACATGGATTCGACGGATCGCTTCGTCGACCCTGTTGTCAAAGCTCACACCAGCCTGACCGAGTTTGACCTTACGATTTATCCATTCTAAAAAGCAGCGTCAGTTCCCTTCTCCTTTTTGGCAGTAGGGCATGGATGCTAACGTTCGTTTTTCCGCAAGTTGATCCCGACATGATTGCGACGGGGCTTGGATTCTACGGCTGCAGCTTCACGCTCATCGGGGAGTCTTGCGCCTCTCCAAGATGGCGGGTTAGCGCCAGTGGCCAGTTTGGAAATTTCTCTATCAATGTAGGGGTAAGTTGACAAAAGCCCTTTTTCGATTCGAATAGTTGAATGCTGCGGGGCGCCTGGCCAACTAAACATTGTGCCCACCCCCATGTACTCGGATATTCAAGCAGTCCCAGCCGGCGGCGCGACATCCACCCTAGACAAGAAAGCTGCCGTCAAGCAGCTGGTCTGAAATAAAGATCAAAGGGTTTCATCGGCGACTAGGAGACGAGCAACATGAATATTGACTACACCAGCGGAAAGTGCCACGGCGGCACGATGCTCAGAGCTGTATCCACGGAGACCAACGATGGTATTGCTGCAGACGCTTACATGCGTACCGACGGCCCCTCGTCAAACACAGCCTCTTCGGTGACGGAGGCAACCCCAAGTCAGAAGATACTCTCGCAAACTGTGTCTGGAGCGAGTGTGGCAAAGCGTGTCCGGCAGACTCAGTCGAGGCGCAACGGAACGACACCAAGGATTGAGGCAACGCAGACATCTGCACCAGCTGTGAGGGTACTAGCAAGACTCGAAACTACTGTTGTCCCAAGGGATAGCTCGTTCCCACATGCCGATGGCGTAGGCTTGTGCGGATCTGCAAGGGAAAATGTCATCGTGGGGAGGTCTGGATGTGCTCTGACACTAGTGGAACGGGTTCCGATTGCTGGACTGGGCACAAGGTGTCGTGTTGCACCTCGATCAACCCAAACGCCAGTGTTAAGCAGTGTAAGTGGGAGGGTGTCGTCCTATTCTGCGGCAAACATGGCTGCGTTGGCGAGCAGTATGGATGCGACGGGGGCGACCGTTACGAGGAGGCGGACAATTCACCGGGAGCTGGTGGCGAGTTATATTGCGTCTCGGGCTGCGAGCCTTTTTGTTTCACGGAGCCGCTGCCCTTTTCAACGGAGCACTCATTTCTTCACTTCTTCATCAGCCCGGCGAGACGTCCTATGGGAAAGCAAATCACTGCTCGGGATTAGAACAAGCTCAGCTTTTGCAGCACCGAATCCGCCTTTTACTGTTGTGATGCACCGGTGAGGGAAGCCCTAGACGTTGATAGCAAACTCAACCTTTAGCGAGTTTCAACGGAGACTATCTTAGCATATCCGACGGCAGGTCAAACAGCCACCACCACCACCACCACCACCACGGGAACACTGTAGACATAACAGAACGCTTCTGTTACGATGATGACGTCTCTGAAATGCCTAAAGATGCCCTCCTGGGCAGTGCCCAGCGCCGACTTGACTTGATCGAGGAGCTGACCGCCTTGAAAGTCGATTGCTGTTGGGACCAGGAGACGGTGGTTGACTACGGAATTCTCGGCTAGGTGTGCTTCACGGAAGGCAATGGCGGTCTCAACGTCCCGGAGACCGATCTACCCGTCGTTCCACGCTTTGCGAGCGGAATCTGCGTGACTTGGGAATGCATCGGCGCTCTACTTCATCACCATCACCGTCACATCCAGAACACCTCGGCCTTGGTGGTCCCCGACTTCTGCACGACAATAGTCAAGCTCAAGAACAGCCGGCGCACGCGATGGACGGCATTCAAGTACCGCAAGGTCGTGCAGCTAGCACCAAGTGGCAGACAAGCCTTTGCCGATGGCGATATCACGAAGTCCACAATCTGCCTCAAGAATACCGTTACATTTGCGGATAGCAGTTAGCCCTTAAATACGTCACTAAGCCTGGCGCCGAGCTGCAAATGCCGGCCGTGTCGCACAGTCCATGATCGACAACAAGTTCTCCGATGTAACGGCTCCTTCAGGGTTTGGAGAAAGACGTTATATTGACAAGGGGTGCAACCACATGATGTGGAAGGGCCTCGGTATCTCTCAGCCTACCGACCTTTATGAAAACACACCACTGGAGACCCAGTGCCACGCCCTCGGCAGTAAGGGTAGCAATGCAGATAACGCGATTCTGCAGATCTGCGACGCACAGGCAAAATCGCTCAAGACGTCGGCGTGGGCTCACCACACCCATATCGCTAGTGATGACCGTTAGACAAAGGCTAGTCCAGCCAACAACCTGCAGAACCTTTACAGAGCAAAAGCTGGTAAGAAGACAGGTGTATGGCTGGTGGAGGCAGCGCTTACGACCTGTACAAGTCGTTGCAGAGGAACAGATTGCGCAAAGTGGCACTTTGGCCACACTGCTAAGGAAGGATGATGCTAAGAGCGTGAATCGACAGATCTCAAAAGCGGATCAAGTGGCGCCAGTAGTTTGACGGCAATCGTCACTTGGATTACTTAGAACAGACTGGGCCTACCTGCAAATCAGAGGTGCAGTAGTGCATTGCTCTGCAACAGGTATCCGAGAGCTTTTATATGTTTGAGGTTTGGACACGGTTTGGACATCAGACTCATGCCCATCAAGCTATAGAGCTCAGAAAGGACAAACGGGGTGCACGGGATAGAGCCTGTTTGCAAACCTTCCAGGCAGCGGTATAGTGGCCCCTGGTACTGATGATGCCAGAACACGGCGATCTCGCGACCCCTTCATTTGACCGTTACATGGTCTTGGGCCCCTCTTAATGACAGCGTAGTAGAATGTTTCTCGTTGCAACTTGGAAGACGTCTAACCCTTGATCAGCGTACGGCAGAGCATCGACCAGTACGTGCAAGGCAGGGAGATGCTTCTGTCGTCGCCACAATTGGGCCCATCTTGGTAATCAAATACATAGAGGATCAGATTCTGCCTCCAGGTTTCAGTTATGTTCTTTGCCAAGGTGGGTGGAGAAAAAGTGCGGCAGTTTGATGATGGCCGTAAGTCCCGCAGCTGGCTCGCTGAGGAGGAGAAAACTCGGGAATTCGATAACCAGGATACTGGCGGGAAGACCGACAATTTGTACGAGCCCCAGCACGCGCAGGACATGTCTCTAGGTTCCGCCGATAAAGGCTTACGCCACGAGATAGGCGAGCCCACGTTGGACATGACAGAGGCGCAAAGCACCGGCGCGATAGAACAGCTTAACGAAATTCTAGAATGAGAACCTTGTCGCCATAGCGGCATGGCGAATTGATTGTTTAATAAGAAGCCCGAAATTGCTCCAGGCGCAAGGCGGTGTTGTCAGCTGTGGAATCTTCTGGCCATGTCAGATTTCATTTCGATGCCCCCCAGGGCATCAATCTACCTTATAATGCGGAGGAACTCATCCTGGGTGCCGAGACCAAAGGATCGGTTGGCGCCCAAAATGGTTTGCTTTTTGTTTGGGTGACAGCAATCTGGTGTTTTCTTAGTTCCTGCAGGGGCCGCGAGGGGCCTGCAGAGGAGGGCCGACTAAGAGAAAGGCGATGGATCTAGCATGAACTTTAATGCTCCTCTCGAACGAGTGGCTTGCTGAACGGTGTCGCGTTGTCGATTGCAGGGTTGGTCAGAGCTGGGCAGTTCATGCATGGCAGGATCAAGAAACAAGGGTTGGGACAGGAGTTTGCGAGATATCTCGGGGATAAGGTAAGAGGTCAAGTGACCTGATTCTTGGGTCTGTCATCAAAGGGCTTAGGCTTAGTTAGCTCAATGGCTGACAATCGTAGGTGCCGGGCAGAATTGCCGTACGGAATACAGATTACATATGACGGCAACGAATCCCACTCGGTCTCGGAGCGGGAAGTGATCCATACTTTGCGCCCTCTTTGCCAGTTTTCTCACCCGACCACCTCGTCCCTTTGCGCGATGAGGTAGCCGGATTCATCATCCGTTGCATTTTCAGCTATTCACCATTCTAGTGCTCTGGCGCCACCGTCTCAGCCGTTTTGAGCTGGAAAGTTTATCGGTGTTGATTTCTCTTTTCGTTCTCGTGGCGAGTTCTATGCCGTTCTTGGGCGTCACGGCCGAGAGAGAAAAAGGCCGAGAGCGTTCAAGAATCGAACAACTCTGATTGAGATTGGTTTGAAGCTAGGAACGCACCGAATGCAGCTAGTCTCATTGGCAAAAGTCGACTAGGTAGACCAGCCGGATTCCGTTGGAGTTGAACCCGCCACGACAGACGCCACCGAGATAACAGTCCCAGTCCCACGATCTGGGGGGGGGGACGTCCGGAACGGAGAAGCTCCGCTTGGTACTTTTTTGAAAGCATAATCGATCAGATCTGATGGCAGTTTTTTTTATGATAACAAAAGATCTACAGATGCTTCGCGAGCCGCGCTATGCAACACATTGTCATCCCTGCGATAAGGCTCTCGGAACGCTGCCGAAGGGGTGGACTCGGGAGGCCAAACGGTAGCGCGTGAGCCGGCTCGCTGCACGCCGCAAACTTAACCCTTTCCCGTCGGCTGAAACGGCCCATCGCCCAGTCCAGTCCAGTCCTATCCCAGCCACCCAATAGCTGGAGTTGTAGAGTCAGCCGTCTACCAATTGGGTCGGTTAACGGGGCTGACGCCTTTATCTGGGCGGACTGAGATTCTGTAGTGCCCTGGCTAGTGCCGCTCGCTTAGATATCGAAAGGGGGCAGAGCTTGAGAGAGCGTCCGAGTTCATCAGCCTCACTCATGACTCTTTTTCTCTGCTAGCTCTACGAATTATCGTTCTGGCGGAATTAACTGCGGTGGGCTGGCGCAGTCTATGGCCTTTTCGATGCGCTCCAGCCTCTCCATTGTGCTTGGATCGTGGCGAGTAATTCGGATAGTAGGCCCAGGCACACACACGATGCAAGACGGGCCGCACCGGCCGGAGCTGACAATGCGAGAAAAGACTGGATGGGATGTGCATGACGAGGCGTCTCCGATGGTTCGCCGAAATGCCCTTGCTCCATACTGCAGATCATCGACTGCAACACCAATGTGACCTTTCTCGTTATCGCTTATCCCGTCGATGAGATAATAATATCTGCTTAAAAATGCAAAGCAGACTCAACGGCGACAGGCAGCCAATCGCACGAAGGATCTAGCCTGGACTGTACCCCGATCCTTCGCCTCGCACGTTAGCAACCCGCGGAACCAGAACCCGTATCAAGAGGGAACTTTAATTAGCCCCGTCTGCCGAGGACCGAAGCGCCTCAGGTGGCTGTGGCACAAAGAAGAGCGAGCGAGAGAGACAGAGAAGCCAATTTGGCCTGATCCAATCCGGCGTGTTCAGGTGGTGGTGGTCCGGCTCGCTGGAATTGATGGACCGGGCAAGCTAAATTTTCCCACTTGGAGGCGTTTCAAGGCTGGGGCGCCCGAGTCTCGATTGGGAGATGGTCTTCTTCCCATCTCCAGCAAAAGAAAAAAATAAAAAAAAACCTGGGGTTCGCTTAGACGAGATGCCCCGGACTCGAGGTTTCGCCCGACTTACCGTGACGAACCATGGACCCCAGAACCACCAACCTGTCCTCACGTGGCAGAGCCATGGCAGAAGTTCGCGTCAACCCATCCAATTAGCCCCAGGGGAAATGACAAATGGCCTAGGAACAAGCCTTTCGCGATCTGCGGTGAGTGACACGCTGTGACGCCGGGAGTCTAGCGCCTTCATCCTTCGTCTGGTCTCCGCACTCGGCCGTCTTCTACGGAATACGGTAATCACCACCAGAAAATGCCCATCGGAGGCCGCGGCAGCGGAAAAGTGGCCTGAGCGGTTTCCCATTTTCTTGATTTGCTGGTTCCGCTAGCCAGGGCTGAGACCTTTTCTCTGGATCTGCGTAACGTGCAGAGCCGAGAGGGAGTCGACGGACATGCGCTGCAGGAGTTATATCCTACCGAGACCCACGTGGCCGTAGATCAATCTGGCCAGGAATGAATCTTCCTATCGAGCAGGGGGGCCGTACAACGGTTGTTATCGTTATCAATACTATACCGTACTCCAGCTCTCTCTCCACTATCGAGTCAAGGTTCGTTCCATGGGTTCCAACGCTTAGAGTCATACTCTTCCGCACCTATCATCTTACTACACCACAAAGAGATATCTCTCTCTCTCTCCCTCCTTGGAATTCGGACTTTCCAAGTGGGCGTCTGTAAGAGCTAACGCCAACGCGCCCGGTAGTAAAGAGGTTAAAATGGTGTGCCCCCCGACCGTTATCCGGGTGGGTCGGGCGCACACCCTTCGATCAACCCTTCACCCCTGTCTGCATACCGCAACCATCATCTGTGCTCTCGCGACACTAAAGAGGCAGGGGTAAGTTTCAGCGGAGGTGAACATGTTAAACCCCGGATATTAAAAAGGTGGCTGCGGATTGTCTCTCTCTATTTGACTCGTGCCTCTGCCGTCGTACGAAGCAAGCCGCATCTGCGAGAGAGGATACGGGCTGAGCAAGATGAAGGTTTTCGCCGTCTTGCTCACGTACCTAATCTTTCTTGGCCCAGTGTACTGCGCGCTCCCGACCCTTTCCATCATTCCCGTATGCGCAGTAAGTCACAGCAGCCCATCGATGCATCTGGTCACCACCACCGCTGACATGGAACCCCCAACACAGCAAAGTTGCTTCGTCAACGCATTCCCCAGGTCGGCATGCGGCCTCAACGCATCATGCCTCTGTGCTGATCCGTCTTTTATCCAAGACGTCACGGACTGTGTCCTGGATTCTTGCAACCCCATTCAGGGTTTTCGTGAGTAGTTGGGAACTTAAATCAGCATCCGAAAATCGAGAGCCAAATCTGACTTTACAAGTCACGCAAAATGTCACGGCGGTGGGCTGTCATCTGCCCTACCGCGATAAACGACACGAGTGCACCGTCTTGACCATCACCTTGACGGTGTTGACATCCATAGTCGTGGGCCTACGCTTATTCGAACGGGTCAAATACGACGTCGGGCTCTGCGCGGATGATTATCTTATTATGCTTTGTCTGGTAAGACGACAGCCTCTCGGAGTCTTTGGGGGATTGGACGGTGACTGACGCCGTGTGCAAACAGGCGGTTGATATCGCAGACGCCTTAGTTACTCTTTACAGCCGTAAGCACCCGCCGTCTACTTGTCTCGGATCCTGGCTGATGATTTTGGCAGTTATACCAAGCGGACTGGGACTGGATGCCTGGACTTTGCCGCCCGATATGATCACAGGGTTTTTACGCGTAAGCCATACCCTCTTCCCTCCTCATACACTGGGCATCAAACATTGACCTTATCCAAGGCACTCTACATGGGTCAACCACTATACGTTTGCGGCATATTCGCTTCTAAACTCTGCGTCCTTCTCTTTTATCTTCGGATTTTCCCCGGCGTCTTTATTCGAAGAATGATCTGGGGCACAATTGTTTTCGGCATCGTTAGCTTCGTGGTATTTGAGGTCTTGGTCCTCGTGCCCTGCCAGCCGGTGAGCTACTATTGGACCCGCTGGGACAAACTACATGAGGGGAAGTGTATTAGCATAACGGCCCTGGTGTGGTCGATGGCTGGCACGAGTATCGCTCTCGACGTTTGGATGCTGGGGCTACCCCTGTCGCAGCTTATGCACCTCCAGATGCCTTGGAGAAGGAAGCTGGCTGTGAGTGTGATGCTCCTCGTCGGCACCTTGTACGTTCTCGTAACTTCTTCCCCCGTCGTGAGTGAGACAAATGACTTATGTCTACGATTCCAGCGTTACGGTCGTCAGTATTCTCCGACTTCGGTTTCTCGTAACCTTCGGAAGCTCGATCAATCCAACATGTTAGTTCTCGTACTTGACTTTCTGGCCTCAAGATTAATTTTCAACAGATGATGCTTATGATACATATTATTGGTCCATCATTGAAATCAATATCGCGATATGCTGTGCTTGCATGCCCAGTCTTCGCTTACTATTTGTGCATTTCTCTCGGACGTTTAGCTCATCGACTGCTAAGCAACTCACCGATCCTGGGAGCGATACGACTGCATCGCGCAGAAAACCGCAAATCTCTTACAGTACTAATCACCGCCATAAATCGGCCGACCTCGGCAATATTGGCCCATCGAGCGTCACCGAGCTGGTCGAGGTCGATGTGAGCCGTACAAGTAAGGCTGAGGATCCGGTATAATATTAAGAATCACGACGTATATAAATGAGGAAGGTTTAAAGCCCAAACAGGGGCAGTGGATCTTGTATATTAGAAGACAACCTCCTCACGCATCGCATTAATAAATGACACATACAACCGCAGGTGCAATCAAGGTACTTAGACGCTGTGTCGGGCACTACTGCGTTGACGAACAAGTGCTCGCGAAGCCTCGTGACGATACAACGACTTCAAATGGCGCTTCCAGTCGAGTGCTCGTCCATCTCAAGGACGGACGTTTCCATATTTCCTAGTAGTGACGGCGCAATCAAGATACCTCACGCTGACAATAAGCTCGTCGACTGCCAACGGCTTGTTCGGGTCGTTGATCCGAACCCACTCGCTCAACCGGCTTTCAAGAGTGTCAACGACCGGATCGAGGTGGAGAGTCGCCCGACGGGCCATGGCTCGGCCGGTTAGAGCTAACGTCATGCTGAAGATAACGTACGCCTCACAGGGGCACGACCACTCCGACTTTTACACCCTAACTTACAAGGCAGCGATATGGCGTATTATTACGGCTAGTTGCTACGCGCTAGGAATTCTCTTGAGAGTGCTGGTGCATGTGCGGAACGGGCCAACTTGAACGCCTGCCCGAGCAAGCAAATCGAGCTACTTTCGCAGGTGGAGTCTTCTAGCGCAGTGGGAGAAACGATTCTGGGAAGAGGATCCCACATTCCACAGGTCCCCCCCAAAGAAACGGAGGCGCTGGGTCTCGTGTCTGACTCCAGAGGAGTACGGGGCGGTTGTACGCCGAGGTGCTCCAAACCGGCAACCTCCTCCAAGGCCTTTGAGCGTAACTAAATCTTATCCGGCAGCGCTCTTCAAACCTCCGAATCCTCAAGGTTAGAGCCGGCGCTGGTAGCATGACAGCTCACGATATGCAAGCAACATGAACTCCAAGGAGGTCGATCTAGAGCACGACTGCTTCTCACAAGATCCGGAGCCGAACTCGTAAGATCCAGTTGCAGGCAAGGTCGTCCATATAAGACACAATCACGGTCTACCACCCCAGTATTCGCCGGATTATTGGGTCTGAAAAGTGCTTCGGGTTTACTCATTCAAACTATGAATCTTTCTAATACAGGCAGTGTCCAGCATGCCAAATCACTCATTGTTCTAATCTGTGCTTAGATTGACCTTGGTCGTGCGACGCCCAGTCTGACAAAAGCACAGGGTAGACAGTCTTCTCTAGAGCCATCGGATATCATCCCTTTCTTATTCCCACAGCTACGAAAGTCCTAACTCCGTCTAGATGCTAGGTGTATTCCGCGGCATGAACTTGAGCGTATGGGACGCGCTTATGCGCGCTGCATGATTGCTTGTTGGTTCGCTATCTCGTCTTCTTGACCCGGACGGCACCAGAGTCCCTGGGTGCTAGGGTTAAGAATGTCACATCGAAATTGTAAGAAAGACGTCGTACTATCAAAGTGTACGCTTGCGACATTAGGGACGCTGATGGGTAAGAGTAGTACTGGATAAGTGGCTTCACGCTGTCGCTTATCAAGGGGCGTATAAACTGTTTTATGGTCCTCGCTGACAGTATTTCTGATAACATGGACTGGAATAAGTGTCACGCAGCATTGAGTCCAAAAGTCGAAGGATTGTGGCTCCCACACCGGTTGCTTCCATCCAATCTCGACTTCTACTTATTGCTGTCGTCCGCCGGTGGTGTCTACGATAACCGTGCAAAGGCCAACTACAACAATTTCAGGAAACTCTGGCGCGACATGTGTCTCCCGAGGATCACCCTGTGCGGTCATCGATCTCGGTCTTGTGCAATATACTGGCTGCGTGACGCAGCATTGCCCACGGGTCATGGAAACGATACACCCAGGAGGCTGCCAAAAAGTCTTGGGCGGAGAGGATATTCAGCTCTTAGTTTAGTATCTCATTAACTACTAGTCAAAACTAAACGTCTCAACCTACCAGATTGTGACCGGTTTGAGTACGGCTAATACATTCACTGAAATTGCTTATTTTTAATGCCCTTCTACTTCTACATGCTCTCTCCCTTTATTAGGAGTCTTCTTGCTCTGAAAGCGGATCGTGCTGTTCAGACAACAGGTACAACGGTTGCACCACAAGGACAGCTGGTAGTTATAAACACTTTGGTGACACAGCTACCTTCATGCTAATACATAAATTAAAAGTTAGCTACAGACGACGCCGATCGACAACATTAACGCGGCGTTATCAATCGGTTCAGAGGCGTCGGCAGCTTGATGGTGGTCAAGTTCTGACTGTGCATTATTAATCTGAGCCTCGTGGGTTCCTTGATAGATTTATATCATCTCGCTTTGAGAGACAATCATGAAATAGATCTCCAAGGCTGCAACCAGCATTCAAGACATTTTGGTGTTTTGGGGATGGTGAGATGATTGGTGAATATGGAAAAACTGTCTTGTTAAGATGAGAAATTTTATAAGGCACCGGGTCAGCCGAAATTAGCATTATGGATTTCGCGTCGCTTTACCAGCACTTTAAGGTAGCCTCTAACTTGGTGTATCTTCAGAATCAACATCGGCACCATTTTCAATCAGAAGCTTAACAACAGCCTCATGCCCTCTCTTAGCTGCCCACGATAGAGGCATCCAGCCAAGATTATCTCTAGACCTAATATCAGCACCGTTTTCAATCAGAAGCTTAACAACAGCTTCATGCCCTCTCTTAGCTGCCCACAATAAGGGTATCCGGCTAAGATTATCTCTAGACCTAACATCAGCACCATTTTCAATCAGAAGCTTAACAACAGCCTCATACCCTCCCTTAGCTGCACACGATAAGGGCATCCAGCCAAGATCATCTCCAGACCTAACATTAGCACCATTTTTAATCAGAAGCTTAACAATAGCCTCATGCCCTCTCTCAGCTGCCTTTAATAAGGGTGTCTTACTATATTTGTCCTTAGAGTCAATAGCAGCACCCTTGTCAAGCAACAGCTTGACAACAGCCTTATGCCCTTCCTCAGCCGCCTTCGATAAGGGCGTCTTACTCAATTCGTCCTTAGATTCAGTAGCAGCACCCTTATCAAGCAACAGCTTAACAACAGCCTCATACCCTTCCTCAGCCGCCTTCGATAGAGGCGTCTGACCAAACTCGCTATCTTTTATCTCAGTTTCTGCGCCATGTTCAAGTAGTAGGCTGACGATAGCTTTATGCCCATTCTCAACTGCCCACGATAGAGGCGTCCGACCAAAATTGCTGTCTTTCGTCTCCGTTTCTGCACCATTCTCGAGAAGTACCTTCACAACGGCGCGATGGCCATGGTACGATGCTATCATGAGATCCGTGAAGTCACTGATACTTTTCGTAAATGTATTCTTCCAAAATATTTTAAACCATGCTGAGTAACTGGTCAAATTCGGATCACAGATTCTTAGAATAAAGGGAATGATAGGAGCATCATCGACGCTGTTAGCCTCGCGAAAGTGAGCTCCCCAAGCTAAGGCCGAGTACTCTAAGAAAGCGTGTCTATCAAAAGAGCGGCCGGCTTGCCAATCCGTATCTGCCGGTGGACTGGGGTCGGAGTTCCAGAAGTTTAGATAGCGTATGCAGAGCTCCGCAAGAACGGCTTGCGCATCTTGGGAAGAGATGGAGTGATGCCAGTGTAGCTCGGATGAAGGAGTCGTGGACGATGCCATATCTGCGAGGAGAAACTCGCGAGCGGTTTGGTGAAGGAAATAAATACTGCCTTGATGAATCGAGACGAAAAATCCACACCAAGATCTAAGACGCAGCTTAAAGTCCTTGTCATCCTCCAAGTCGAGGTCGTAAATAGACTGTGATGAGTCGTCGATGTTCACGGCAACGTTCATTTCCGAGAGGGTCAGCGGTCGGCTTGCTGCCAAGATGATACACAAGGCTTTCCTAACCATTGGGTCTTCCTTGCTCTTACTTAGAATTTGCTCGTATGCCTCGTTGACACTCATCGGAAGTGTTGCAACAACGGACTCCACCCCCTTTGGTGTCTTCTTGAAGTCTTCATTCTCTAGGAATTTGAACACCAGATACACCCAGAGATAGGTCCGGTGGGTGGTCTCCTGAAGTCTTGTCTCCAGACATGTCTTGATTTGTGACGCGAGGCGCTTCTTCATCGCCAGCTGGTTAGTCCGGTAGGTAATGACGCGATTTACCTCCTCGCTGATAGTTTCTGACTCTTCCTCTCCCGGTATCCGGATATTGGGGAAAGCGTCCAATAGATCGCGGAACTCACACACGATCTGCTCATACGGACGGCATGTGAGAAGATACTTCAACTTGCCTTTGCCCAAATAATTACTATGGAATTGAGTCTTCACATTCCATATTAGGTCTGCAAAGTCTGATTCGGCGCATTCGTCTAAAGCATCAATGACCATGATGATAGATCCTGCCTGGGGATCTTGTGTAGCGTTTCGTAGGACCTTCCAGAGGGATATTATAGACTCGATCAAACCTTGCCCATCCTGGTGGAACTGTTTCACAGCATGTTTGATGAGAGGCGGCTTCTTCCCGAAGAGCTGGTGAAGTAGTGCGCAAAGTGCTTGTCGAGCGGTGTTCTGGTCTTGATCTTTGAAGAAGAAGTAGCAAATAGTTGCTGTTCGTGGCAGGCCGTGATCGATCAGGTACTTGGCCAGCACAGACTTTCCACAACCAGGATCCGCTGAGACCAACAGGGGTCCAGAGTCTTGGTTCAACCACGACTGGAAGTTCTTGTGCTTGAGGAACCACATGCACGTGTCTTTAACCCTTTCTTCCACTCTATCTTTATACCACTCGTATGTGGCGTCTTCGCTGCCCGATGTAAGGCGGAAGAGCTGGTGACACTCCTGTTTCTCCTTGGACAACCTCTCTCTGGCTTCGTCTTTCTGGATTTGGAGATGTTCCCTTGCGATGTCTCGGCGCTCTTGGGAAATTTCGTGGGACCCTGCAAAAATGAATCAACATCTATAAAGCATACGATTCTAGGGCTTGCAGCTAATTACCGAGGAGAATATCGCCGAGCTTCCTCTCAGCTTCGACCTTACTTGCAGGTATTAGACGGAGAAGATCCCTCGCATACGAAGCGGCCGTCATTGCTGCATAGCCCTGCCACTCTTTGTTCTTGTGTGAGTCGGAGTAGTCACATATCCCGCGGACCACTAGACATGGGAAATGGTTCATCAACCCCGCCGCTTCCATTTCAAAGCACAGAATATCTTCTTCTCTGATAAGTTGGTCCCTGACTAATGCATTCTTCATCAGCTGGTTTCCCGAGGCAATAAGGCCGTAGTGAATTGCCGGATCATCCTCGTGTTGTGTCCGTTCGGGTCGCGATACTAGGTTTGATAGATAAGTATCGCAGCCTGAGTCGTCACCTTCAGAGTCCACGACATGGGAGCGATACAGCCTGTCGCTACTTTGGTCTGGTCGGTCGTATTTCTTCTGCAGTCTTGGATACTTCTGGATAATGTCGTTTATATTCTCTTTATGCGTATGGCCCTTACGCTCGTACCGTGCCATAAGTCCGTTCACCGCCGCCCGGACGACTGGAGGTGGTTGGTTCAAAACGCCTGTTCGTTGGAAGCTTTGATTTTGAATGGTTTTACCAAAGTCGTACTGGAGCACGCCAGGCTTCCCGTTTTCAGGAGCGCTGACCACGATATCGCCGAGACGGATATCATGGTTCCGACTTGGTGCACCGCCGCCGATGCCAACCATCAGGCCAACCCTGACGTTAGGGAAGCTGTGCAGCATATCCCTCGCGACACTTGCAGCACTGGATGTGCCATATTCCCCGTTCGGCATGACGGCGATAACGACATTGTGCGTCCCAACTTTGCCCAATGTGTAGTTGTTGTTGTCGTTTGGTGACACATACTCCGGCCCTTCGTATTCTTCATCGAGAAAAGACTGTGCGGCGACGTATTCCGTAGATAGGGCGCATATCCAACCGACCGTGTAGTAGTCATTCGGCTGAGACATGTTCGCTCGCTGGACGATCCGGAAGCAACGAGCCGCGAAGACGATTAATGTTTGGGTGCTGGGGTATCCCGGATGATCACTTGCGGCTACCACTTCCACAAGTCGGATCCACTTGCAAGTACGAGTGACCTGACAGAGTAGCCTATCCGCAATACTCGCGGGGCTCAGTGGGATTTCTGGATCTATGTCGAAGTTCGATTGGTAGAGGTGACAGTATCTAAAAGGAACAACGATTAGGCCTTTGGAAGAACCACGACCCCGCTCCCATCACTCGAAAGAAGTGCAATTGGGCAGCATTAGGCAGAAGCAAGTCGTTAGCAAAGTCGTCATCGAGCATCAGCTGAGGCCTCCTGCAGATAGACGGGCCCATCTCGCCCAATAATATCATTCTCACGCATGACGGCATCCCACGCTCTTCGTCCGTTACGCATTCTCGTATCTTACTGTATCTCCTATGGCAGTCAGCGTCAGGTACTCGAACTCACCGTCATTAATGCTTTCAGGACTGATGGGGCTGTTCAAAAATTGTTAGCCCTTAGCTTTGCTAGTTAAGCAAGTACAAGAGTACCGGCAGTAGAATAAAGCTTATAAGCATTAGTACTCGTAAGTCCTTCTTAAGATTCTTAATTTTAGACATTATATGTTGCATCTTTAAAATTAACACAATTCCCTTTCGAGAAAAATAATGATTTTCAATCAATTCAATATAGCTATCTCTCTGAAAGCATTACTCTGAATCTCTTTCGCACCTGCTTTAATAAGTTGCTCAACAACTCCGGTCATTCCCTCCTCAGTAGCTAGCTGCAGTGGCGTCTGACCATTCTCGTCTCTGGCTTCTATGTTAACACGGTGCTCAATGAGCAGCATCGTGGTAGCCAGGCATCCACGCTCAGCAGCTAAATGCAGCGGCGTTTGGCCCTCATCATCCTTGGCCTCCTTGTTGGCGCCTTGCGCGATGAGTAGCCTTGTAATCTCCTCACACCCCCGCCAGGAAGCAAGGTGTAGCGGCGTTTGATCAAACCCATCTCTAGCTTCTTTGTCGACGCCAAGTTGGATTAGATATTCCACGACGGCCATCGTCCCTCTCTCGGCGGCCAGATGTAGCGGCGTTCGATCAAGCTCATCTCTAGCTTCTTTGTCGACGCCAAGTTGGATTAGATATTCCACGACGGCCATTGCCCCTTTCTCAGCGGCCAGATGTAACGGCGTTTGATGAAGCCCATCTCTAGCTTCTTTGTCGACGCCAAGCTGGATTAGATATTCTACGACGGCCATTGCCCCTTTCTCAGCGGCCAGATGTAACGGCGTTCGATCAATCCTATCTCTAGCTTCTTTGTCGGCGCCAAGTTGGATTAGATATTCCACGACGGCCGTTGCCCCTTTCTCAGCGGCTAGATGTAGCGGCGTTCGATCAATCCCACTTCTAGCTTCTTTGTCGGCGTCATTCTCAACGAGAAAACGTACGAGGCCGACTTGGTCTTCAAAAGTGGCGTAGTGCAATGGTGTTAGGCCGGCCTTATCCTTGGCATTCTGATCGACACCAGCTCCGATGAGCAATTTGATCACATCTCTTTCCTTGTCATCCCAATTTCTTGTTGCCGCAATAGTTGCTAGATGAAGAGCGGTCCGGCCATTTCGGTCTCGTAGCTTTGTGTCGGCAATTTCACAAAGATATTCGACGACATCTCTGTGCCCTTGGTGTATAGCCCAAAATAGCGGCGTGTATCCTGACATATCTGTGATATCAGCAATCGCTCCTGCCTCAATCAATGCCCTGACTATCTTAATGTGACCATGCATTGCTGCGCAGTGCAATGGAGCTACTCCATCTCTTCCTTGTGCATTGATATCTGCGCCTTTGTCGATGAAATCCTCCAGAAGGAAGGGATCGCTCTGTTGACAATAATAATGCAGTGGAGTCCAATTAAGGAGGTCTCGAGCATTGACTTCCAAGTGGGTGTCTCTTCGTAGTAGTAGTCGTGCTATGCGAAAATTTTCATTGGCATTAATCGAAGTCGCTGCCGCATAGTGCAGTGGAGTCCAATCGTGAATATCTCTAGCGTTTCCGTCCAATTCCATGAATGCTGACTCTTCAAGTGAGTCTGGTGGCGATGATGAAGCCTGATGTAATTTTGTGAAATTGAACGTTTCGGGAAACTTTGTGCCATCTCCTTGGGGATACTGTTGTTGGGCAACACCACAATCCCAGTCACGGTTTTGTTGCCCGTATAGCTTCATAAGAAGGCGTACGGTTTGCACAAAGTGTTCCTGTTTCAATTCGGATTGTAAAAATTCTTGCACATGTTTCAGATCCGCCATGCCGCTTTCATTCCGCCGATCATTTCTCAGGGCAATGGTCACAGTGACTTGCCTCAAAAACTCGAGCAACACGGCTGTAGCCTTTGTGCAAGCGGCGCTAGTCTCGGGGAATGTCTTTGCAACCCGAGAGAGCCAAGAGTATATCCTGCCGGCTTGTCGCAAATTTCCCGATCGTTCAAATGGCTTGGCCTCTCTTCTGGTCAATTCAATCGCATCGCTGACCTGTGGAAGCTTGTGATTCACACTGAGCGGTGGGATGATGCTGAGATATATCTGGCCCAAGTCCCCAAGTCCTGTGCCATGAACGGCCTGAGCTATTGTGGACAAATGCTTGTTCTGGAGCTTAAACGGCTTCCAGTCGTTTTCGTTGCCAACACTGCCGGGTCGTGGATCAGCATCACCCACGATTGGTCTTTTCAGTGTCTTGGCCACGGACCACATGAAGGCTGAGAACATATCTTGAGCGTACAGCAACTTCAAAGAGTCGTTTGACTCTACAGCCAAGACTTCATCCACACTGAAGCCGCTATCCATATCGAAGCTGGTGCCGAAGGTTATGTATCGCCTTGAACGATTTTGGGGGCGGGATGCGCCATTCATGCTGGTGACTCGATTGACATCCCCACAACCGACGACTCGATGGTCTTCTACTTTCAAATAACCATCACCCCCTTTTTTGACTTTCAAGATGCTTGGAGCTTCCTCCGGTAACCACAATGTGAGGTCTTGAAGAAGAGACATTCCATATGGACCTAGTGTTCGCAAGCCCTGTTTCATGGATGGTCCCTTCGCCCGCAACCATGCGTCATCGTCCTCCTTTTTGTGAGAGACACCTGCTTGAGGCGGAGGCATTTCATTTTCTTGATCATGGACACAATACAGCCATAGTGACAGGGCCGCCTCGATTTCAGTGGCGTTGGCCTTCCATTTCTTTTTTTCTTGTCTCAGCTGAAACTCAATGAATTGTTTGGATTCTGTAGCGTAGTGAGCTTCGAGGTACCAAAAATACTCGGTAGTGTAAGAATCCCCGAATGTGGCATCCATCACGATCTCAATTGCCCTCGTGAGAGCAATGGCCTCTGAAGACGCGGGACTGCGCCAGTCGGCCAAACGGCCAAGCTGCTTTCTGATATCCATCACTCCATAGGCGCTTAATTTGGGACTCTCACTCGATCCAGGTTCGACTCTTAATGGAGAAGGTTTCTCCCTTTCCGTTTGTAGTTCCCTGTACTCTTCGGGTTTTTTGCCGGTTGAAATTCTCCAGTCCTTATCGATGCTTTTCCGCTTAGAATCGCGAAGCCACGGTGCGTTATGGGGATCTCCAAACGTTAAAGCAAACCACTCAAGCTCGCATCCGGAAATGAGAGACTCGTGTCCAAGAGTCTCTGCCAGGCCACGGCGAACAAAAGCTCTGAGACCGGTCATGGTTAGAATCGCACCAAGTTGAACAACCGAGACAGACCAGTGCATACCTCGTAAACCGACAAATTGAATGACGAACCCGCAAAGACTGATCATTGTACCGATAAGAGTCTTAACTTCGAGGATTTGAGATGTGGCTTTGTGCGGCTTTGGTTGACTGTCGGTATGTGATGATACCGTTTCGCTTGCACTGTCTGTTCCTTTGCTCGATGAAGTAGTTTCATTGCCGTCTTTATCCAGTCGTCGTGACAATGTGATGATATCTCGATTGTCTTTGGCGAATATCGCACAAGACTCGAAAACCTGGTCGCTTACGATCTTGGTCTGCTGTAGCCAAACCAATCGTGTTTTTGCCCCTTTTTGAGCTTGATATCTCGTCTCTTTCGTGCTGCTCTCCACGACATGGCCGCATATCAGCATACCGGATACCAAGACCAGTGTCCCAACTGCGGTGCAAGGAAATGCATATGTCGCCACGGGACTTCCGTTCTTTGGAAAACTCAGCGTTGGATAGTAAGTAGCAAACGCAAAGTATGTGAGAACTCCCATCTGAAGAATGGTCCCAAAGACTGCTGCTGCGCGCAGTTCTCCTCTCCAAAATTGCCTGTGGGAGTTAAGCGAGATATTTGGCGCCGCGTGAGACCTAATTCTAGGGTTGTGCGAGAGAATGATGATTTCTGAGGCTGGAATGCTTGTTTGAGCTGCTTCTGCTTTTTCCGAGGAACTAGGAGTACGTCGCGACTCATACCACCGTTTAAAGTCCTTCTGGAGATTAAGATCTGGAAATGATATGAAATTTTTGTCTACATTGCATAAAGTGGGCGTATGTACTGACCAACTTCTTTTAGACACTGCTGGTTTGGGTCTACATAGCCTGTCTCAATATTTCGCAATTGCTTCGTGTCTTCTGGCAATAAGCAGATGAACTCGACGATTGGTGCTGATCCAGCACATCGTACTATCTGTCGGCCGTTCCACAATTCGCAGACTTCATCGGAGGTTGATGACATGAGCTCTGCCTCGGCGACTGAGAGATTTTCCCGGGCTCGTCCAATCATAGCTTTCAGCCATGACGGGCCGCCGACTCGAATGGCGCTGACGATGGTGGTGATTATGCCCAAGGGAGCCATTGCCAGAATGAAGTTGTCGGCCCAGCCCATCGACTGGCTCATGAATTGCATGGTCACTCGTTCTCCAAAGAGGGCCAGGAGCCTAATCATAATAGAGCCTTAGCATGTGGTCTAAAACAATGCAGAAGTACTGAGAGGCTTGAGACTGCCTAGCTAGGGGTATTCGGCCACCAAAAAAAAGGAAAGAAAAAAGAATTGAATGGAGGAAGTAAAACTTACGGCGCTAAATCTGAGAACAAGTTATTTGAGAAGTCATCGCCATCATCAGCAGCTAGGACTCCTGTAAAAGATAGAGCGAATAGAAATATGGCTCTCGCAGCAGGGACCATTTTGCCGGCTTTCAGCGTGGGATGTTTTCAATAGAAGTTATCGCAAGTCACTTAGCGTATATTATGCAGTAGAAGGATTGTTTCTTGGAGAGAGAGAAGCGGACGAAGGCTGAATATAACGGGGATATGCCGCTGCCGGCGGAGCAAGTTCCAAATGTGGCCGGATCGCCTTGCATGCAGATGCTAATGCCAATAAAAGGAGGGTATGGGGTATCGCGTGAGCGATAGCTGTAGATAAGCCCAGGGATCCCCCTGTATAAACAGATACTGTACACGAGTCCAGACCTGCGCTAAAGGCCCTATTGCCTCAGCTCAGCTCCAAGACCAGCTCGTACCTAATGAAGGGACCCTATACTTGCTTCTTGTGCTGGAGCGACATCAGCGGTGCCAATGAGAAGCGCTTATCTCTGTCATAACACTAGCTTGATAAGGTCGCGATATCCTCTGTCTCTGTGATCTTTTGTATCTGTATTGCTTATCTATGTTCGTGGTGGCTGGTCCAAGGCACCTGGGGCCTCGAATCTAGACCCATATATCGCCTTGCCATGGTTGTATTGGAAAACGCCTCTTTTGCACAATTACGACTGTTCACCGCACGTCGTCCAGTAGTATCTTGCGCTTCGCGCATGCAGCGCCGCCACCAATTTCCCATATGTATGTCTGAGAAGATACGTGGCATATCTTTCGCCACTATCGGGGTAGAGGTCGTCCCGTATTCCACTTAGGCATTAGGATGGCGACATTATGCTCTCCCAAGCCACAACTGTTGTCATTATGCTCGGCTGGCGCGGATCCGAACAACCGTGTACTAACATGGCTGGTGTCCGGAGTCGATCGGAGATGAACGACCTCGACAGGGATAAACTCCACAGCCAAGATAGGTATGAAAGAAAAAATGTTAGTAAGAAGGATTAGGCACTCTCAAGGCAGAGATCAGTCTACCCCGCACGCCTGAATTCGCCGACAGGGGCACTCTCCGAGTCTGCCTCGCCTTGGGCTGTAGTCAAGGTCATTGAACAACTCAGTATACGCGGTCGGGCGAGGTCATCTTCGCCCTGAACACTAGGATAGTTTATAGGACAATACTAGGAGGAGTGGATCGGCAAAGAGTATTTGGTACTGTGAGAGGGTCTTCATTTGCGGCTTTCGTATCTCAACAAAGACACAGGGCTGAGCCAAGCCACCACTACCACATCTTGTATGCATGGCAGAATATCCAGAGCAGAGCTTCACGACACCAATGAATATCCATTCCCATCTTTCAAAATGTCATCCAGTCTAGCCGTTCCGTCTAGCCGTTCCGTCAAGCCCAGGCACCCCATATCTCGACCATAGACACTCAACCAACATCTATCACCTCAGGATCCTACGTAGCACCATACAATTTGAGCAGCCGCGCCACGCCTTCAAGCCCATTAGATTTAGCCCACCAAAGCGGCGTCCGATGGTCATGATCCCTCGACTGAACATCCGCCCCGTTATCCAGCAACAGCTGCACCACAGCCCTGTGCCCTCCCGCGGCAGCCCGCGACAGCGGCGTCTGGCCGCAACTGTTCCTCGCCTCGACGACCGCCCCCTCGTCGAGCAATATCTGTACTACAGCTGCACGCCCTTCCTCAGCAGCCAGCAAAAGTGGCGTCTGGCTGGTGTTATCCATTAACTCGATGGCCGCTCCCTTGTCGATCAGTAATCTCACGATGGCTTTACGCCCCCATACAGCCGCCCGCGACAGCGGCGTCGCATTATTATTATCCTTTGACTCGATATCCGCCCCCCTATCGAGTAAAAGCCGTATTATAGCCTCATGCCCTGCCTCAGCAGCTGAAGCAAGGGGCGTCTGGCCGACATTATTCCTCGTCTCAATAACCGCCCCCTTATCCAGCAGCAGTCGCACTACCGCCTCATGCCCTCCCGCAACAGCGAACGAAAGTGGTGTCTGGTGATTGATATCCTTCGACTCCATGGCCGCCCCTTCGTCGATCAGCCACTTGGCTACTTCGACGTGGCCACTTTTTGCAGCTCCCAACAGGCCCGTCCAACCTTTTTCAACCCCATCATCGATACGAGTACCGTTCTGGACCAGAAATTTGGCAAGGGCGAGGTGTCCCTGCTCGCATGCCCAAGACAAAGGGGTGTGGTGCTTCGTTACCAAGTCGGTGCTAGATTTCAGGTCCTCTGTGATATCGTTTTCATCACCGACGCCGGAAGGTAGGTCCAGAAGAGCTGTCACACTGTCTTTATTCCCCTTAACCATGGCGGCCAGGAGTGGTTGGCTGTATTTTTCTTCTGCAATATCGATACTGAAACTCTCATTGAGCTTTATTTGAATGAGCCCAGAAAGCCCCCTGTCTGCCAGGATATAGAGGATGTCTGCCTTATCGTCGAATCTTCGCGCCTTGTGTTTCTCGGAGATGTTGAAGATGCGGATCCATTTGGCGACGGGAAACTGCTCAAGAAATTGTTCCTGGGGAATCACGTCGGCAACACGTTCGGCGTGGTGGAGAATGTACTGGCCGGCATACTCCAGAAAGGGAAAATGCTTCAGCATGTAATCCTCGAAAACCGGTGTCCCATCTAGATGTCGTGCACTGATAGCCTCGTCCACCAGTTGATGGTAGATGTATGCGGTACAGCATGCCTTGAGCTTCTCTTGACCTTGGATCTTCCAGTCTGTTCCAAAATCTGGCCATAACTCCATGAGACCGTGGTCCTTGATGAGGAATTCCCGTACAGACTCGTGTACGAACTGCACTGTTGGCCGCACGGCTTTTGTGATCTCAGCGAGCCCCCTGGAAGAATTGCTGACGTAGTTGCTCAAACGGCGGCGGAAATTCGAAGTGTTGACGTCTGGCATGTCGAGATGAAATAGACTCTTCAGCGACAGGCCGGACCAAAGAGCATGATAGTACTCTTCAGGCTTCAACGGTCGTTCTGCGAGGAGAATCCAGAGCATAGAGAGAAGCGACTCCTCGTTGTTCTTTCGGCCCTGCGCTAGAAGATCTCTGTAAAGCTCGCTCAGTTCGCTTGGTATGTCTGCCAATCTTTCCCGGAGAGCTTCGGGATCATGACAGTCTTCTTTGCGTAGAATATCCATCACGAGTGCGACCCAGAGGAAAACGCCCGCTGCCTTCTCGAGTATGACAGGCGTCAGCTCCTCGACAAGGCCAGGGTCCAGACCTTCAAGGCGTTTTACGACGTAACCCTCCAGGTCCTGGGCATGGCCGGGTCGGTCCTCCAGCGTTAGTCGAATTCCCGTTCGTATGTTGATGTAGGCATAGTGGCGACTGGTAAAGCAAATTCGAAACCGTATACGGTCCTGAGTACAGCGTTTGGTCAGGTCTTCGAAGAAGTCAACGATATCCCGAATCTGCTGCTCGTCACACTCGTCAAGCGCGTCGACAAAGCAAGTAAAGGTTCGCCCGTCAAGCGAAAGTACGGCATTCTGGAAGAGTTCCTTGAGGACGTCCACAGAAGGACAGCCTTTCTGGTTTCGCGGGATCAAATCGGTGTTATCGAAGACTCGCATGAGGTCGGGAAAGCCTTCAAGAACCTGCAGGAGCAAAGATCGGTACATACCAGACACCGTTTTTTCGAAATGGTTCCCACCGGCGTTGAAGAAGTAGGATGACGTTAGAGTTTTGAGATGCCGATCCTTCTCCTTTGCTTTTGAGTACATGAACTTCACAATTATGGACTTACCAGCACCCGGCTTGCCTCTAATCCAGAATAAGCCACGATGTTGCGACTGCTTCCTAAAATTAAGCCAACTTAGGTAATCAGGGTAGTCGACGAGCCACTGGCAGGTTCCATCTTGGGGCGGCTTGATGTCAGTCCTGCGCGAGTAAATTTGTTTGTATTTGAGGGAGTGCAGCAACTGCTCTCGACGCTGCAGAATGGCGTTTTGCTCTGCTGTCATCATCATACAAGTCAGTTTCTTTCATGATGCCAGTTGGACGACAAGAACCCAACCTACCAGGACTGGAGCTGATGGCAGGCTGAGGTGCTTCTGTTGCATCGTCCTCGGTAGCCAGGGTCTCCAAAAACTCTCTTGCATAGGCCGCGGCGGTTGCTGCCGCGTACTTTTGCCATTCTTTAGCTACGTGGGAGTCGGCGTAGTTGCAAATACCTCGAATGTGAAGGCAAGGGAAATTAATCTTCAGCCCCGCCGCCTCCGTCTTAAAGCAGATGACATCGAGTTCTCGAGCGACATCGTCGCGGATTGCAGCGTCCTTCACAACCTGGTTGCCCGAGGCGATGGCACCGTAGTAGATCATGGGATCCTGGGATCTTCGTGTCCACCGGCCCTTCATCTCCAACGGGTCGCAATCGTCACAGTCGAATATTGAAGGTTCGTGCCTATACGACGCTTGAAACAGACGATCAGGTGCGCTTGGGCGACGGTATTCCGCGCGGTCCCTCATCTTCTCCTGGAGCAAGAGCGGGATTCGGCTGGGCTGCAGGTCATGTTTGGCTCGTAGGTTTGCGACGATCGAGCGAAGGGAATGCTCAAGGACCCTGGGGGTCGCTGTACGTTGCAACTCGTCTCCTCCCACCATGGCCTTTTCGAGATCGTACTGCATGACTCTCGTTCCGACAACAACGTCGCCCAACCGAACATCAACCATGCTCGGGGCTCCGCCGCCAATGCCGACCATCAAGCCGCGGCGAATTGAGGAAAAGGTGCGGGTTACACTGGTTAGCACGTCGGCCGCCTCGTTGGTTCCGTACTGGGCTTCGGGCAAGCACGCGACGACAATATTGTGTTTATTGATGCTCCCCAGCGTATAAGTGTTATCAATGCCACGTTGGGGTAGCGCGCTGTGAATCTCATCCAGCATGGCCAGAGCCGCAGTCATCTCGATGCGGAGCGTGCAGATCCATGCGATAGTGTAGCGATGGCGGTTCGGGCGGTTCTCCGCGACAGGGCGGGAAGCTTTTCGTCGCTTGGTAGGGCGAGGGGGCGCTTCCTTGCCGTCGTTGAGCAGCAGCCTGAGGTCCATGGCCGCGGGCGGCACAGGCTACAATCAATGCAGACAGTCCAATGGTCCGCCAAGGTGGGAAGGGAGAGGATGACTCAATCGACCGGACGCATACGGGATTGAGGGCGATTCGTTGTTGACGCATAAATGGACGTGGGGAGAGAACAAAAATGGAGATCAGGCTGCGCGCCAAAACTCGTCAACTTCACGTGGTTTTCGCGCAGCCGCCACAAATATCTCGACCCAAGTCGGGCTTCTGCTGTGGCCTCGTTTTGGCGCTTGCTGGCCCAATAATATCATTCTAATGCCGATACTGCAGGACGGCCTCTCATATGCACTTCACCAATCACTGCGTCCTTTGCTGCAGGCGAGTTCCACAAGGATACCAGCCTCGAGAGTTCCAGCTCCGCGTCGTCGCGGATGGGTTGGGGGCTAAAAATGGTTCGCCGAGCCCCCCGTCCTCAGACCCCTACAGGTTCAGCCCTGGTCTCCCCCTGGAACGGATATTACCTATGCAAGGCGGCGTACGGCAGCACGGTAGCACGGTAGCGGTAATCTGTACATGCGCAGGTGCGTAGATGACGTTGTGCTGGGCTTGGCATTGGTTGCGACTTCGTTCTGCTGCTTGAGATGATTTCTACGATTTTTTAGCAGTTCAATGCCTCACGAGGACAACTTCTAGTAGTTCAGCTGTGCCGTATCATAAACTCCCCAGCTCGACCGATCGAGATATTTGACTACCTATCCCATTCTGTATCATCTTGGGATGAGGTATTGGCATGAAGTTAGGCTGGTAAGCTTAATCCTCAAGATAATCCAGCACATTGGACGTCGCTGGTTTCTAGTGGACTGCGGCGGTCGTGAGCCCACATATAATGTCACAGTCGAGTTTAGGGTAAGGCTGTTTTTGTTTTGTTGGACGACGCAGGCGCCAAGCCAAGTAATGTAATTAATACTATCTCATCAGTGATTTGCTCCTCGACCACGAACTCCCAGTCCTATTTGGAAATTACGACGCCTTTCCCACCGCCGGCGAATTGGGCAGTCTCCGCTGCCAGAGATACCACCAGCCGATCGTCATGGCAGTGATGGGTATGGTAACTACCCAGTACACCCACACCATGCTCGACATATTCCAAATGCCCGACTCGGCGTTGTAATTGAAGAACGACATACTGAAATGTGCGGAGATGAAGGTTGCTGGCAGCAAGGTCAGAGTGAGAAACGCAACGGTCTTCATTGCCGCACTGTCCAACCGCGTGGCGCGGCTAATGTCAAGCGATATCGCTGTATCGTACTCGGCCACAATGTTGAAGCTGAGCTGGATCTCATTTTGTAGTCGTTGTCTGTTAGACAAGGCCCGGCATCGTAGGCTCTCCACCATGTGCTCATACCACATCAGCTTGTCATGGATATTTTGAGCATCTGACCTGCTGCATAATTTAGTAGCTATGGCATCGTCCATGAAAGCAGTATGCTGTTTTCTGATGGTCTCTGTCGTCTTGACTGCCAGGTCGAGCGTTTCCGAGACGTGGATTGCGTGCCTGGAGAGATCGTGCAGGTATGCATATTTGGGCGATGGCTTTCCTCGCGGCCCTCTCTCCTTCTCCACCGTCCGGACATGGGTTCGAACCGACCACACCGCGGTATCCTGAAGACGAACCACTTCCTCGAGTATTCGAGTATGAATCCAAAACGGATCACCCATGGGCTCTCGGTCTGGGCGGTCTAGCAGCGGGTGAGGCATGCTCTGAGCGAGCGGAGGTGGGGCATCGAAGGCGAGAATAATCGTCTGCCGGGAAGAGGCTATCCACCGTGTGAATACGTTGATCTTGTACCACTCATGCTCTCCTTTGCTCTTCACCTGTTTCACTAGAAAGCGAGACCAAGCACCTTTTTCCGCAGCGTTAGCTCGTAGTTTTATGCTGCGAGCGGGGTGACATACTGAGTCCTGCGACATTTCCTCCCTCATCTCTCGTTGTCTCGCACCCGAAATACCCATTGGAGTTTCGGCAGTATGGTGTCCACCATATGTCGGGAATGTGGAAGGTGTCTGTGAAACAGCGCCGACATGTCGGACACTCGCGAACCTGATCAGCTTTCGCAAAACTGATCCGAGTCAGCCTACACGATAAGCAGAGAGGAGAGAGGCTTGCGACGAACACTATGACTAGAGCCGGGTCTGCAGGTAATAGGCAGCGCCATTCAGTAAGGTCAAGCTGCATCTGCCCTTGATGCCAGGCGCTACCTGCTCAAGTCAGTGCTGTGGATTGATGCGAGGATTTCGGGACCATTAACTCCGGTTCCATTGCCAAACGGAGACGTCTAGACAGTTTTGGCGAGGTTCTTGAGCTTTCGGCATAGTACCATTAACATTAACAGCAGAAACAAAATCCATAGGGTCTTGGTGAGGTCTAGTCCAAACTTCCATGTTGTGGTCCGACTTTAGGCCTGGCAGTTAGGCAGACACGGCAGAACCGACATGGGTTCGTCCTGTTACTAAGCCGTGATAACCTAATCAAGTCCGGATGAGCGACCTCGCTAACCGGGTTAATCTGGCGGAAATCACAAAGATCATCAACAGGCATAAAACTACCCAACCTTTTCGCGGAGGTTCGTAAGTCTTCTAGGTTTGCACTAATTAATCCCGATTCAGCAAGATCCTTCGGGGGGTTTCCGGATATTCTCCCTTACCCAGAATTAAGATAACTCTAACTCGGAGATATCCGTCGAAAACCAGTCGCATGCGAGGGGGGTGCCGAGACCGGCGAGGCTGGAACGAGAGGCTGGAACGAGACCGACATTCAACCGTTTGTAACGGTGCTAGCCGCCGAGGAAAACGGTCAGCGGGAAAAGTCAAAATAATAAAACGCCTGGCCTCTTCCGTTCCGCAACTCTAGGACCCGTTTCCTTGCCGCTCTGTATCGTAAGATTTCGGTACACCCCCTCACCGCGAGTCCTGAACGCCCTGCCTAGCAAAAGAACTAATTTTTTGACGCGATCGGATTTCATACCGTGGCTCAGATAGCGGACTCGGGTTTCTGAGCACCCTAGGCTGGGGCTGAATGAGAGCTGAACTAAGCTTTCCGCTCGGCTGATTAGCGCGTACATTATGTCCAACCACACAAGATATCGCTGTAGTACTAAGATGCCTCCGCCTCGGTGAGGGTGTTCTGGAATGGGCTGAGCTCAGCCAGTAGCGTTGAAAACACCAACCCACGATTTTCTGCAGAATTGGTATTGATAACTCGCGGAGGAATAAGATTTAGGTTGCATGTGGCTGACGGACGTGGTGTTATGGTTTGATGCCAATTCGGCAGTCCTGCAAATCCCCTGCCACACTCAGAAGTACATTGACTCCATCGGCTGCGTACGTTTACAGCAGTTGGTGCATATCATGCCGAGCAATATTGATACTGGAACCTGCTTGGAGAATGAGGACTGGAATTCTGGTTGGCGCGTTTTGAGATGAGCTGAACTCATCTCGGTTGAATTGTTTGGGTTTATTGCATTGCTCGACTAGATATGGGTAACCGCTGTGGATATCAACACGAGCTTCAGCTTTACGGGTGACAGTTTGCGGCTGACGATGTATCTCATAGGTCCGTCTAGTGGCCATCAAACTGATGGTTGTCGTATTACGGCCCGGGCTACGATAGCCTCGTTGGGCTGAAATGTGTCTCGGAACGCCTAACTGCATCTGGAGGCGCTAACTTCCATCACATGTAGCAAATAGACTTCACAATGTTACGAGAAGTCGGATTTCAGCCCACCACCTCGGACTTGGCTCAACCGTATGCTCCGCATTCCCAAACGAAACGGATAACTGGCCATTTCGGTCTAGCTGCTGTTTAACACGCTGCTCAGGGAGTAGTGCTGTGGCGGCCTGACGTCCACCCTTAGCCACTAAATGTAGCGGCGTTTTCTTGCATTTGTTTTAAGCCTGCCCGGCAGTCAGCCTTACAACTTCCTCATAGCCCATCTGAGAAAGAACTAAGGCGTTATGGCGTCCGGGCAGTGATATTACTTGCCGCCTGACTTACACCTGTGTCACGAAGCAATTACGCGACCGCCTTGTGTCCCTTGACAGTAGCACAGTAAAGCGGTAAGCTGCTGCGACCCCGATTACTGATATTGAATGAATCCTCTGCATCGTTATTAGCGTGGTATCCAGTAAAAAGCTATACGCTGGGCCTTGTCACTTCCTTAGCGGCCAGTTTCCTGTATATCCGAGATATCAGAGACCGCTTCTGCCTCATAGTACCGTAGCTATATTAACAAGATCATACGTTGCTGCGCAGTCTTTCCGTCAGCTGCGTAGAACGATCCTGCGATGATTGCAACGCCCTCGACTGACACAACATCTGAGATGTTCGCATTTCAGATCTTAACGCAGCACGAAAACATCCGTAAGGCTTAGTGGAGTTTGCGGGCGAAGTGGTTGGCTGGTAAGTGGTAGGCTGACAACGCCATGTGAGAAACGGGACAATCAAGGTTCACAGCCACATCCGGACGGCAGGAATGTGACACAATAGCTCGGTGATTCTGACTGGCTTGAAGGCGGCTGACATGGATTGAACTAGACTGCCACTGTGCAGAATAGACGAATGGCAATCTGGGAAAAGCGGCTGAACCTGCCGTGTTGCTCAGCGCATTCGTCGGCAACAAGGCTGACGCTTCGGCGGCCACATACATCGATTCCTCTTCGTTGGCTAGAGATGGTACTTGCTGTATGCCAAGCAGTTAGAGAATCTGACAGCAGCCGGTGTCATGACTCAGCTTATCCTCATGGGACATTTACAATTCTGCATGTGAAAATCATGACGGCCCGTCTGACTCAGCTAGGGACCATGTGAGCAGTACAGAGAAGTATAAAGTCTCGTAACAGTCGAAATATTAAAACATCAATCTACTACCTTCTCCAAGATCGATAAAGTCAGCAGGTCCCGTTACTCCAACTGTACTCAATCCATATTCTATCAAGTTTGTAACACTTGACCTCTTTCAAGCCGAAACGATGGCGACCGACGCCACAGAGCTGAAGCGCAACATAGCCAAGAAAAACTTGCGTCACCTATCAAACTATCACTTGTCTGAAAGGCATACGATCCGTGAGCCAGTCGATGATTTCAGATGCAACCTTGCCCTCTCGCTCCTGCAGAATTGGAGCGCTGCCAACAGGAACACTATCCAGATGGCAATCGACTCGCAAGCATTTGGTGGAAAACAGCCTATTAACTGGAACACTGCTTTCCTACCCTTTATGGAGAGTATGGCCGTCTACCTTCGCGACTACGGCAAGGTGTTCCAAGCCTGGAAGTTGCATCAGAGTTTCCTGCGCTCGGGCGAAACAGATGATGATCTGCATGAGCAAGCAACCGACAAATACCTCGAGGCGCAGCAGCAGATTGATGAGCTGGCCCGCGGCTGGGGTATGGAGTTTATCCAAATCTGCGATTTGCCTGACAAGTCCCCCGAGGGCCACTTTCTCAACGATGGCCCATACTGTGGTGCGTTTGTGACTACCAGCGCACAACAGAGCAACCCGTTTATCGGTCTGGCCTTCAAAGGCACCAAGCCGACTAATATAAGAGAGATCAATGTCGATGTCAACTATCAGATGGCCCCCGGTGGGAAATATCTCGATAACCAGACAATTTCCGATGGTGTGTACACCGGCCTGTTCGGTGACTTTGGCGGAGACAATGCACCCCCGTATCAGCACATTCTCGACCAGCTCAATCAAATCGCAGAGGCTTTGCCCAACACGAGCGGCAAACCGGTGCGGACTCACGTCACGGGCCATTCGCTCGGGGGTTCGTACTCCACTCTCTGCATGGCCCAGCTGATGATCGATACCTCCCCGGTCCCGGCACCTCTGACGTACATCGTCATGGGCGACGAGTACACTTTCGGAGCGCCCCGTGTTGGCTCCGAGGCGTGGTCCGTGATGAACTCGCAGCTGGTTGCGAGTCACCAAGGACAGACTTGGCGCATCGTCAACAACGGGGATATTGTGCCCAGGGTTCCCCCTTCCGACCTGAAGCCAGACACTGGCTTTTATCACATCGATAAAGGGATGCACATCTTCAGCAACAGTCCACCGGTGCCCATTCCGACTGAGCAAGGTGGTCCCCCGCCTCAGCCATTACATTTCAGGACTTTTATAGAACTCATAACGGATGTTTTCGACGCTGGTTATCACTGTAAGTGTATCAGGATATCTGGTAAAATGTATTACTAACAGTATCTGTAGTGCCAAACGCATATTACAAGTCTATGATGTATGCTATCCAGAGCAGTAGCTTGATGCATGACATGGCGAGAGAATCCCGCCTCTAAGAAGATGACGAAGGTGTCGGACGATCATATCACCACCCTTGACGGCAAAAAGAACTGAAAGACCTATGGCCAAACTGAGTAACCAGTCTCATTTACATAGGATGTTGGCATACGCTACTCTCTTTATCACCCGGCCTCAAGAATTGCAGGAGAGATCCTTGGACTGAAACGGTCGTTGACAAGGGTTGGACGCAGAAATGTATTAGGAGTAACTTGTTTGGGGTCTCGATATACGAAGCATTAATTATTTCTGTTTGAGGTTTTTAACCTGACATGAATGTGATTGCGCGCTTCCTGAACCGTCTGATGTTGTGGTGTTGAGAATGACCTTCTCGTGAAATGTCCAACCCCAAATATCCTCGGTTGGCTTTGCGGCTTTGGAATCCTTGTTGCTGCCGCCATGACACCCTATCTGCTCGAGAACATTGAGAGTGCAGTGATTGGCTATCATCTGAGATAAATTAATCACAGTAACGGCACATGAGCGTTGCTGGAAACTCCGAAAGCGTTCAGGCCCATCGACCGTATATCCGCCGCAGCGATTGAGTTTGCGAAATCCTACATCAACATCATTCTTTTCTCCTAGCTTTGGAGAGGATAAATAATGTTATCGGCTATATACTACTTAAATCTCAATAAATTACATGTATTCGAAGGTAATCAAGAATAAGCAAGAATTGGGCTGACTTGTCTTTACTGACGTTTACGAATGTTGACGAGTAGCGGTAGCTTGTTTTCACGTACGACTCTTTATCACCGCGTCTTAGACCAGGCACAGAAACCTCCTGCATTCAGACATTAATCTGATATCCTTTTCTCTTGACTATAGTCCTCCTTCTGTCGCAAGTGCTCTAATAATACCTTTCCCTCAGGAGATGGGTATGTTGGCTATCCAGCAGTCAATTTGCCGCTGTCCTTTTTCGATGTTAAGTCATTAATTATGCGCCATATTCAGCCCTCAGGAGTGGCGTCAACAGAGATTCATGCTTGGTGTATTTATCTTGCTGCCATCTGAACGCTCCATCCAGAATGAGAACTTCGCAGTAGTTACCAACCGCCTCTATTTGACACTTAAGATCCGCGGTCAGTTGTAGGATGTTCAAGTTGGCCTTTCCCTCGCTGCTGAAGTCCTACTCTTCTTAGTTCAATATCAGCGGCCTGCTCAGACCCAACATGTCTTCTTCACCTCCTTCGGCCAACTCGAGTTCCATCTCTTCAAGATTCCCGTCGTTACTTCAGGCAAGCTATAACAGGAAGTATTATACCGTCTCGAAATGAGTGGAAGCCAAACAAAACAGAAGTAACAGGAAAAGCTACCAAAAAGCCACGACACCGTTTATAAATGAAGCGTGTGGTATGCCTGGACCGGGAGGAGGAGAACGGGTACCCACCCTGCAGTTGTCGATTTCTAAGTAGAGTGTCCATCGTACGGTAACCTTATTCGGGGTCACGAGCAGCCTGCATCGTATAAACTCAACGTGATAGCAAGGTCTGGAGGCCCCATCTATTTCTCATGCATGAGCCGGGAGAAGATTAAGCCTGCCTGCCTGCCTGTACGTGACGACCCCCACGGCGGCCAACAACCCAGTCTACAAGCATCGGGGACGGGGAGCCTGGTATTGATGGTCTGGACAGTGCACGGAGCAAATGCTCCATCATGCAGATACAACGTATTCGTATAAACGGACTTAAGGTTGTTATCAGTATGGAAAGAAGGTGGTGTGCATTCTAGGAACGTTCTGTAGGCCAGATGCATGCAAGGTGATAAGTGCCAATGCAGGCAACAAGAGTCGGAGACGGTCCGTACTCTTATCGAATGACAGCTTGGATACGCCCGCACAACCCCGTTGGAGAAATCCTTCGCCATGGATTGGCAACAGGCTTGCCCCATCTAGAGCAGCCCGCATTTTAGGTATGGTAAAGGTCAAGGTACAGCATTTGATCAAGGGTCTCGTAGTTACGGTTGCCTTGAGATAAATAGCGCGGTATATTCTCCATTCCCGATGATACACCTTCCAGAGTGCTCATGACCATTGAAGACCCATTTATCTTCCGTTTACCATACAGCCTCATCTAGAACATCTCTTTGTCCCTCAAATCGCTGCAATGTGGCATCTTGCTCTCGGCCTTGGCTGTACCTTCATCCTTGTGAGAAGCGTATATCGTCTGCTCTTTCACCCCCTCTCCCATATTCCTGGACCAAGCTTGGCAGCCGTTAGTTACGTGTACGAATTCTATCACGATGTGATACGTTCAGGAATGTACATCTGGGAGGTTGAGAAGATGCATAAAAAATACGGTGATCCGCCCCAGCGCGCCTCCGTCTTCTACATGGCACTTATTTGCCCACAGGCCCGGTTGTAAGGATCAGTCCTGGCGAGATCCACATCAAGGATCCGTATTTCTACGAAGAAGTCTACGCTTCGGGTTCTAGAAAACGGGACAAAGATCCTCGCAATGTCCGCTCAACTGGATATTCGACTTCCACCATCGCAACAATCAGCCACGAGCTTCATCGCCTACGTCGAGGAATGTTGAATAACTTCTTCTCCAAGAAGTCCGTCTTAGAGCTATCCTCCGTCTTGTACGAGAAGGAAGAAAAACTGATGCAACGCTTGGAAAGCGCTTATCATGACAATGCCGTGGTTCGACTTGACAACGCCTTTGCTGCTTTGACGGCGGACATCATCTCGCAATACTCGTGGGGCTCGAGCTCTGGGTTTCTAGATAATGAGAGTCTCAACAACGCCATGCGACAGGCGTTCAGTGAATTGGCTGATTACAATCACATCATTCGGTTCTTCCCTCTGCTGGGCGTCATCTTGCGGGCGATGCCGCACTGGCTCCTCGCTCGACTTCGACCGGGCATTGCAACCGTCCTAATCATGCAAAATATGGTGACACAATCCAGGGCACAAAAGTCTGGCAACGACGATCGGAAGACGATATTTGATTCGTTGTCAGACGTCAGTGTCCCGCCTCAGGAAAGATCCGTTACTCGGCTTGAAGACGAGGGATTGATTTTGGTTGTCGCCGGCACCGAAACCACAGCGAGAACATTGACGGTGGCTTCGTACCATGTCTTTGGCAACGAGCCTTTGCTGATGAAACTACGTGACGAGATTCGAACCGTGATGCCGACTCTGACCACGAACCCGTCCTGGTCAGCGCTGGAGCAGCTTCCTTACCTGGTGAGTAGTTTTCTGCTGCATCCAGCAAATCGGTGGCTTTGGATGACGCGAGCTAACGCAAACTTCGCCGCCAAGAGCGCCGTTGTAAACGAGTCCCTTCGACTCTCCCACGGTCCCATCTTCCGATCAGGTCGAGTTGCAACCGCAGAATCGTTGACTTACGACGATCTTATCATTCCACCAGGAGTACGCGGCCCAGACCCTTTAACATTGCTTCCGAGTTATGGGCTTACACATGTTCTTCTTCACAGTATCCGGTCAGCATGTCTACTTACTTCGTTCACATGGACCCTCAAGTCTTCCCCGACCCAGAAACCTTCAAGCCAGAGCGCTGGTTTGACGGGGCGACAAAGGGCAAGAACTTGAAGAAATTCATCGTGGCTTTTAGCAAGGGCAGTAGAAACTGTTTGGGAATGAAGTAAGCATAGAGGTTCTGTCCAAGCACCGTACTACGAGGAGCTAATCGTACGGTCCCTCCAGTTTGGCCTACGCGGAACTATACTTGACCTTGGCTTATATGATTCGCCGCTTTGATATAGAGCTATACGATAGCAAGCCGGGTGACATTCACATCTACCGAGATTTGGGAATTGGGAAGCCGAAGAAAGGGGATATTTCAGTGCGTGCGAAAATTACAAAGGTTCTCGCCGAGTAGACTATCCGGGGACCTCGACCCGATCCAGCGCTCAGTTCATCTCGATCCGCGGGCTGTAAGTCCTTCGCTGCCTTGAGCAGTGGCGATGCAGTACTAAAGTCTTGACCGAGCCTCTTTGGATAGTCCTGTTTTGATGCACGTTTCATCTTTGAAGGCATATTGTTTCATCGGTAACTTTCAGTAACCAAGATGTTGAAACTGAACAATGATAATGGTTCTAGCTCCATTGACGTTTTCAGAGTGAATGCCATTCATGTTGAAGAAATGTCTACTCGAAAATGAATATGAAACGCCCGTGGGGCTCTCCCAAGCATGTGATTAAGCCGGCAGGTTGATGATTTCATCCGGCCAAACCAGAGATACCTTTTCCGGAGCATCCGTGAGGCATTGTGATAGAGTAACATGGATTGCGAACGTGGCATGTCCGGGGTGATGTGACCACATGCCAAATGTCCAGCTGCTAGAAGTGGCTTTCAGGACCTTCGGTTGCTCGATACAGCTTCATGCATGAGAGTGTGGGGGAAAGGGTGGGTAAGGCGGTAGGGATTAATACTCAACAAAACGAAGTAGGTTTGGGTGGGTGATATCAAACGCAGTGCGACGCAATGAACTTGGTCGACCGGGGTTCGGGATTCCTCCCTCGGCAACAATTACCCTGATGTTTTCGGATGGATTTGAGCAAGTCGCATAGATGCGGTCTGCGGTCATACATGCAATACGAGCACGGCTGACCCTCAGGATATCGCATCCTGATAGCCTTCATCACTATGCTTTGTCGGCGGTAGTTTAGCGCCCCAATCCAGTTTCTCATGGAACCAAGCTTTAATCTCTACTCACTGTAGTCTCCGCGGATGGTAGGCGGAGGATATTGTACTGGGGTGTTGCTATAGAATCAGGACACGTAAACGTTCAATTTAACCTGATTAAGCAAAGCTGCGTAGAAGATAAGGGTCACGAAGTGGGCGGCAGCTTCCAGCTTTGCTTCTCCTAATGGGAGCCCAATGTTGCTTCGCCACCACAATCACTAGTCATGATTCTGGAATACCCAACGCCAATTGGATGTTTTTGCGATCTCACCGCTTACTAGATAAAACTGCTATAGACTTAGGGAGCTACTGCAGAGCTCGAGCCGAAGGCGAGGAGGGCCCCCGGTAGGGCCGCCGGAGGCAAAAGAGACTCTCTAGCTTTGCGTTCCCAAAGGACAAGGATCTCAGTCGTTGGCATAGGACCTAGTATTATGTCAGCTCTATTTGGACCACCAGCCGAACTTTGGATCAGGAACTCGTCCCCCGCCTCATAGGTTTGGTCGTAAATTCAGAACTTGAGCATCGCGACAAACATCTCGTCCGATGATCTGCGCAGTATGTCGAGCATTTCTATCAGCCCAATCTTCAGGTATCCAGGATAGGGAAGATCTAACCCGTGACGGAACATCACCTCACCATCCCACCTGCACCAGCCTCAGGCGTTCCATCGATAAGGCTGCTATGCCTTCCCCAGGTTATGGGAGGCGTTGAACCCTAGTCAGCAGGTTCTGGTATTGGATAGATCCTACTCTGAATGTCAATCAGACTCGTGCGAAACAACCGCCGAACCAGGTTCGCGTGACATTCCAATTACGGCATCGTCGTTCGAGGAGGCGTACCGCTGTCCTAGCTGGTCGTGGGCGTCAGTGGACGTCCAGGTCGATCCAGGTCTCATAGATGTTGCATCCACGGAAGTGCTCATCGAAGTCCTGGAAACACACCTGGAATACGTAACAGAAGATGATACCAGCCCGGTTAGGAGTGGATGGTTGCAATGGAGAGGCGCATTGAAACGGCTATCATTGATACCCCATCATCCTCCTGGTAGCTTACAAATGGTTCTGGCAATTGGAATGTGTACGTGAATGGAGTTGACGTTAGCGAAA